>JAEAOA010000067.1:250000-465000 GCA_016746295.1 Potamilus streckersoni | reverse complement strand
CATATCGCTTCGATGTCTGTAGTGTGCCAATTATGTGTGTGTGTGTTTGCGTGTGATTGGATTTTTAACGTAGCTTTAAAAATTTTCAGTCATATCGCTACGATATCTGTGGCACTTTATAGTGATCTCTAGGACTGGGGTTTCATACTGCAGACGTATAACATCATGTCCCACCAAGTCACATCATCCTCACACCAAACCAATCAGTCATAACACTATCCTCTTTTATGCTGGGCGCCAAGCGGAGTAACTGTTAGAACCATTTTTTGGAATTCTTTGGTATGAATCGGCCGGGTATTGAACCCACTACGTCTCCCGCATCCGAGGAGGGCGCTCTAACCACGAGAGAGAGAGAGAAAGAGAGAGAGAGAGAGAGAGAGAGAGAGAGAGAGAGAGAGAGAGAGAGAGAGAGAGAGAGAGAGAGAGAGAGAGAGAGAGATGTAGTTCGTTGATACAAGTACACCATTCGAATATATTAACCGATTACATTGTTGCGTAGCCATTTGTAGCCTTTAGCAATTACAACCGTACAGTCCAATAACTGGGGAGAATGACCTTTTTCTGCTGTTTAAAAAACATGTCTTTAATTTCTAAATATATGTACCTATAGTAATGCGTTCACCTTAAGACACTGAATTTGAATTGTAAAATGCCTGGCCAGCCAGCCAGTCAAGACATGCATCAGACATGGGTTGTTGACTTTTCTTTCAACTATTGAAAGATCTGTCTTTAACTTCGTCAAAAGGATAATGAACATGCTTATTATAATTTGTTCGTTTCAATGTTCAAGTTACCCATGCCTTGAACTGAAAAATGTAGAGCTACCCAGTCAGCTAGACTCGCAAACAGAAAGGCACAACTTACAATGAATAAGCATACTGATCTAGATTTTTCAACAGCCAACTGACAAGAACAGCCAACTTATAAATCAATGCTTTATATGCCTAGTATAGCTTCATTCCCCATAAGTTATCAAAACCATGAACTTAGACTAAAAAACGCACATCAAGATAATCATCAAAACAAACCAAGAGAAAGATAATTTTCGAGAGATAAATATTTGAAAATAAAAAATTGTTAAAAATGGTTTATATAAATAGGAAGATTTAGTGGCAGAGACCCGGTTTCTATACCAAAATAAATAAGGCAAAATGAAGGTAATATTTAAAACAAAACAGACATATCCTAATTTTAAATAATATGGAAATATATCTATATGTCATTTGCAGGTGGCACGTCAAAATGTTTTGTGTGGCAGCCAAAAATCGCGATTTTAACAGTGGCAAACAGTGTAGAGGTTTACAAACACAACATTTTTATGTTTTTTTTGTAGAGGTTTACAAACACAACGTTTTTGTGTTGATTTGTTTGTCGTAACTATGTTTTGTATTTGCCTTTGAAAAAGACTCATTAAGAGTCGAAAGCGCTTAGGCTAGTTAGTTACTAGTTTCGTACTGTTCGTCGTCAGTTTATTGCATCTATATATATATATATATATATATATATATATATATATATATATATATATATATATATATATATATATATATATATAGTGGGTACGCTTTATCGATGATATAGAAACGAAGTGGCAGTATGGAAGAGAAAGTCTGGATGACTTCATATCAAAGGCAAACAACTTTCATCCTTCAATAAAATTCAATGCAGAAATTTCCAACTCAAACCATGTTTTCTTGGACACAACAACCAGACTGGTGGAAAACAAATTACACACAGACATCTACTCGAAACCAACCGACAAACACCAGAATCTTCTCCCAACCAGCTGTCATCCAAAACACTGCATTAAGAACATTCCTTATAACCAGGCACTGAGGATACGCAGAATTTGCTCCGACGATGAAAGATTCCTAGAAAGGTCTGAGGAGCTGGCTAAACATTTAATTTACCGAGGCTACGAAAAAGACCTGATTGCGGAGGCAATCCTTAGGGCCAAACAAACAAACCGTGATGACCTACTCAGATATGGACAGAAAGAAAAGGTTGATAGGATACCATTTATTCTGACCTATCACCCAGACAATCCCAAAGTAGGTAAAATCATCGCAAACCACTGGCCAACCGTGCAATCGTCAGACATAGTAAACCTAATACTTCCTAACAAACCTGTAGTAGCTTACCGGAGACCAAAAAACCTAAAGGACATCCTAGTCAGGGCCAAGCTAACAACAATCGCTAGTCAAAACCAACCTAGTCAATCTGGACCCTGTGGCGATAAAAGATGCAAAACCTGTCAACATATGATAGAGACCAAGATATTCACTAGCACAGTGACTAAAGAAAAACTAAACATACATGGTTCACACAAAACGTGCAAAACAGAGAATGTGATGTATCTCATCACATGTAAGATCTGTGGCCTTCAGTACGTGGGAGAAACTGAAAAGCTACACATAAGGATAAACCTTCATAGATCTGATTAGATGACAAAAAAGTTGTACAGAAGCCCGGTCGCAGAACACTTCTCCTTCCCTGGCCACACTTTCAGTGATATAATACTTATCGCTATTGCTAACAACCACAGCTGGAGTTCCGAAACCAGGAAGGAAAAGGAATCATACTGGATACGCCGCCTTAGAACATTGAAACCAAGCGGTCTAAACCAAGAAGACTAGAAAATGAAAACTATGCACTAGTAGAATTTAACATTTTCTAAATCTTCTTATTATCCTTCAATTTTTACTATAAGAATAACCGGTATAGAATCAAATATCCGGGATATAATCTGCGTTACATATGTACACAAAGTAAAAATAGATGTCGCTTTGGCTTGTAGACTTTTAGGGAATTATACAACGTTTTCAGTTTCCGCAACTAGTCTATACAAGATGGTTGTATTTATAGTTTTAGCACATGTGAAGATAGAAATGTAGAGGTTTACAAACACAACGTTTTTGTGTTTATTTGTTTGTCGTAACTATGTTTTGTATTTGCCTTTGAAAAAGACTCATTAAGAGTCGAAAGCGCTTAGGCTAGTTAGTTACTAGTTTCGTACTGTTCGTCGTCAGTTTATTGCATCTATTTTAATTAATCCCTGACAAACGTGATCCCTTGGTGGATCCAATACGCTTGAGAGGGTTGTTATTCGCCATATGATTTGTATTCTTTATATATATATATATATATATATATATATATATATATATATATATATATATATATATATATATATATATATATATATATATGTGTGTGTGTGTATATATATATATATATATATATATATATATATATATATATATATATATATATATATATTCATGTTTGGAGGTAAATTTAGTTTATTACAAGTATTTCATATTGTGATATTGACCATGTAAGAAATAAAAGTACAAAGTGGCACAGAGAGAAATATTTTAGATACTTTACTAGTCGTAACGAGAGCTGGTACGGGTATACTTGAAAATTAACATTAGCCACTTGGACCCCTATGGGCACAAGGTAAAACGTAATTTTAAAATTGATTTCCCTTTTGAACATGTACATTTATGTTTGGGTTGGTTTAGATTTAGTTCTCTGGATTAGTGTTTGTACAAGGTAAGATGTAATGTTAGAATTGAGTGTGAGATTTTCCTTTACGTACATAAACATGATTGTTTGGCTGCTGTAGATGTAACACTGGGTTATTATTTGTGTTTGCAAAATGTAGCTCTTTCAAAAAATTATCAGTATAAATTCTGGATCTGTTGTGATAAAATTGTAAGAAAAAATGCCGGACCACCTCTTGTTTCTTTTTACAACGCTATGACAACAAATGTCCTCCACATTGTATTCAAACCGCTAGCAATTGGTCCTCAAACATTTGTCACGAACAGCAGGACGTTGGTCCTGAAATATTTGCTGAAAGGGATTTTCAGTTTTCTATTAAAACAAGCCGGTAAGTGTCTGACCCTCAAACTGTACGAATAAAGCTGGGTCAGTAGTCTCCTAACAAATTTTGAAAAAAAATCCGGAGCAGTGGCCTTCAATAATTTGACAAACGACCAGCTAGATCTCTATACGTCTGACTCTGGAGAAACAAATCTTGTCACCTTTCATGACATTTTAGGAGAAGATTGAGAGAAAAGTAAATTTTTGTTTACACAAATACGATCTCGCCATAATACAATATAATTTACGCAGTCAATTTATACAAGATAAACGCATCGAACTGACAGTCTCACTGTTTATTATGTCAAGATGTTTCAACGTCTTAGTGACAAATATCAAGGTGAATTTATATATATATATATATATATATATATATATATATATATATATATATATATATATATATATATATATATATATATATATATATATATATATATATATATATGGGGGTGTTATAAACATTATTCACTAATTTTCTTTCTGATTGCATTCAAAGTGACTTTGTTTTAATCGAATTCTATGCTGAATTCATGCAATATATTCCATTAGTTGTGAAACCTCGTGAAGATACGTTCAAATGTATTACTAAGCAGTCTCATACGGCTTGTGGTGATTTAATTGCTCTCCTAAAATGGTAGCTGCGAGGAGCATCTCCAAAATATAAGAAGCACATGTGGGAATTGGCGAAACGAATCACGCTTCTAACCAGAGAAGGTTATTAGAGTAGCTGTTAGATGTATGATGACCAGTGAAACACGATAAATGTTTGATGCTGATTCATCGACACTCGTGTCAAGAAAAGAAGATCAGGAATTGGTGGTATACATACTCGAGGAACCATTCAATACCGTCATTTATTGCTTTCAAAACGAAAGAAAAAAATCGAAGCGCTCTTGCAAGAGTGAACAAGGACTTTCCATTCATCAACATCCTTGATAGATTTTTGGCGAGGGAAAAGTCGAGAGTTAAATAGTAGATGACTGCATGTCCGATAGTAGCATACTGGATACTAGATAGCTGATGACAGGGTCTTGGAAAATTGATAAATATGTTGGTTGCTCGAAAGGACGTGTTAGATAATAGTTGTGGTTTAAACCTTACATAATTTCCCTTAATCAGACAAAGACCTCTCTTTCAAACAATATATATATCCTTGTACAAATATCGACCCACCTGGCTAATATTAAATTTATATCGTATCCATACCAGCACATATTGCTACATTTACTACATATTACAAATGTTTTCATTCCAAGAAAATGTACTTGAGCTTACGATATATTAGCGATCGCGTGTCATGTATATGCTCTAAATCCACATACTTGCAATTAAACCCAGACAAACCCTAACTGCAAATAAAAGTTTCGTAAATATCTCTCTCTTCCCTAAGGCCCACTGGTTAGAGCGTTTGCTTTGGATGTGGGTGGTCGCGGGTTCAAACACCGGCCGAGTCATACCAAAGACTTATAAAAATGGCATTAATAGCTGCTTTGCTAGGCACTCATCATTAAAAGGTCAGATTTAGAACTAGTCTGCCTGGTGTCAGGATAAAATGACTGTTTGGGACATCATGCTACATGACTGCGGCATGATGCCCAGGTACTAGACATCACTATGAACTGCCACACTGCACACATGGTATAGATATGACTGAAAAATTGTAAAAGCTACGTTAAAATTCAAAACTCTCTCTCTCTCTCTCTCTCTCTCTCTCTCTCTCTCTCTCTCTCTGACCGCCAAGTATAGCCTATCTTGTGCTGAAAAATGGCGTTAAAACCCTACAACAACAACAACGACTTGTCATGTTTACAACTACTCTCGTATGCTAGGGTTATCTAGTAATGCACATAACAGAGCATTCTATTTGACTTCTGGCTTTCACATCAACTTGGGTTTAACAGGGTGTCCAAAGCGCTTTCTGTCACTGAATATTGATCAGCTCAAATCGGCCTTATGATCGTTTTAATTAATCCTTTGACACCTGTGTGAAAGAAGGACCCATCAGTAAACCATAAATTAGTACCGATAGAGCAGTCGGGATTTTTATTGATGAATGCCAAAGGCGTTTTAACACAGATGAATACAGTGACTGAATAACAGTTAAAACGATTAAAAATCTCACCATTACCTTTACATAATGCTTTTGCACGACGTGATGGTTATGTTTTTCATTTTCAAGAATAATTACCATATATGTATTATGTTTGTTTTGCTTGGTTTGTCATTATTCGATATAATCATACATTTATGTGGATTCAAAAATTCTGAATTGTTAAGATACTCGACCACGATGATTTACAATTAAATAATGAATTGAAGTGAAGGCCGTGCATCAGAAATGTTTTTTTTTTAAAAGAATTGTTTATTTATAAGAACGATTTTATGTACACAAACAGTTTCACTATTTGGTTTTCCTAAACGCTTTTTTATTATATTTCTGAATATGTACCATCTGAAAGCTCCTATATAATCATTTTAATATGCCTTTGACACATGTGGGAAAGAACGACCCATTTGCATACAACAATTCATTACCTATACCACGCTCAGATTTGTTCATGATAACTGCAAGAAGCGGGTTAAAGTAAATGAATATAGTATTAAATGACATTTCAAATCTTTTGAAAATCATACCAATACTTTACAAGATGTTTTCATCCAACATTGTGGCTATATTTTTCATTTTAAAAATAATGATGGTTTATTCGTTTGTTTTAATAAGATTTGTTTTGCCTGTGCTGACTTTATTTGATCATATGATCCAATTGTATGCATTGAATATTCAGATTTTTAAAGGTAATTGACCCAGTGCTTTCAAAAGTAAATAACGAATTTTAGAATTTGTGCCAGATTGAGTTTTACTGAGAGTCGTATTTGCTTGAAACACATTTCTATCAGTAGATTGCTGAGTGAAACATTTGTTTACAGAAAGGACTTAAGGAATACTTAGCAGCAGCTAAAGCATCATGTTCCAAGGTCATGACCTCATGATCGTAAAAGATGAGTTTTAATGTCATTATGACTTCACTTCTTGAACTTTTCAGATTGCTTTTGGCTTTGTTCTAGTTATGTAATTTCTAAATTAAAATCTTCCCTTTTTCTTTAAATTGCAAATGCATTGCTTCTCTTTTTTTTCTTTAAATTGCAAAGGAATTGCTTCCCCTTTTTCTTTAAATTGTAAATGAATTGATTCCCATTTTTCTTTAAATTGTAAATGGATTGCTTCCCTTTTTTCTTTAAATTGTAAATGGATTGCTTTTCCTATTTCTTTAAATTGTAAATATATTGCTTCTCTGTTTCTTCTAACTTTAATTATATTGCCTCAATTGCTTTTCTAGGTTGTGACCCCATCTGTTCTATTTGTAACTGCCTTTGTTTATCATTTTTTTTGCTTCCCTATACAGTTCTTCTATCTCAAATTCAAGCTGTATTATCTCTGGATCCAACTTTTTTTGATTGGTTTTTAAATTGTATTAAAATAGAATTTACAATTAAGTGAACTAGGGAAATTTAGAATTCAATTTTTTTTTCCAATTTCAAATATCCCAAAGGACGAGCGACCAATTTAGTTATGTTACGTTTCAGCTTGTTCAAAGTAACATAACGAAAGAGTGAAGACAACAAGCTACGTGAATTTTACGTTACTTAACAATAGTGAGATTGATATTTATGTAAAACAATAATATGTTAAAGATACGATATCTGCCGATTGGGTTAAGGATGTATATAGCATCGCTAATGATTTTCAGCAGATCAGATCTGATGAAGATTTTATGCAGTTCGACATTTTTAACCGAATAATAAATGTGTATATTGAACAAGTAAAGTAAAAGAAACGAAACAAAAAGAAGATGGAGTTGCGACTAAAAACAGCTTACCCAAAAAAGGAAATCATTCTCAGGAACAAGTAAGAGAAAAGCAGACGAAACTACAACTAAGGAAAAAGAAAGATGGTATGATGCAGATCCTGGCCATCTTCCCCCTCGGTGCCACTGAAAGTGATACTGCTATTCCTGGTACAGGTACCTGTACCAGGAAAGTCGTTTTGTTACTCCATGTCCCAATAACGTGATTGCCTATGTTGATAGACTTCATTCTGATTGGCGGTAAACGAGCTGGCAATAACTCCCAAGAAATCATTAATGAAGCAGCTAATATTTGTCACAGATTATTTAAATGAGGTATGATGGATATTAATGTTTATCAGTCCCTCATTGATGACCACCGCAGTGTTTGAGAGCATGCACTTAGATCAGTGACAAGAAAGTAATACGATCATTGGTCAGTGTGATACATTCACGATTGCCAACATACAATGTGTTCAGTGGAGATGGACTCAGTAATGATTTTTTAGAGTATCGCAGCAAAAGCAATACTGATTGCAAAGCAACTGGGAATGAAAGCTACGACGTTGGTCGTGATAAAAATATTGGCCGTTATTGGTGATGTTAAAAGTAAAGCATTCTCAACAATCAGGGATAGATTAGCACGATCAATAGGACGAAAATCCAGGCAGAAAAATTGTCCAGCACCGACATTTTGTCTGCAAATGTTAGTAAAATAATTTATAAAGCAGCATATCAAAACTAGCGAAGTTGGCTGGTGTACCCTTGTCAGAAAGAGAACAAAAATATGACTGATAGTTTGATGGCAGGAAGTTGTCTTCGTATTAGACGATAACAAATCGATGATAAAGATGTTCAAACTTGTTGCATCATTTGATATGGACGCACCACTTCTCAAGAATGAATCGGTGCGTGATTCTTCTATTACTGTTCTTCTGACGCACCAGGAATAATTGAGTTGCAAGTTAAGGATACAAGTAGATGTTTCTTACCCGCTTATACATTCATTGAGATTGACGGTAGACTTTTGAATGTAGATGATGAATAATACGGAGTTGACGATCGTATTGGTTTTGTTAATAATGGCGTCATGGTGATATGAAACAGAGCCACGTATAGTATCAATGTAAGAAATATTGAATAATACCTGGAAAACGTCGACTTTGCCACGACGATATTTGGCATTGCAAGACACAGCGATAGTTTCTCTCGGGATCAGCTGGTCCATCAATGATGTTTGCAAAGGATTCCATTGATCAACACGACAGCATCAACATAAGACTGAATGCAGCTGGAATTGAAATTCTATCAATGAATTTCCTAGAATATTGATTCTGCTAGACAGCTTCAAGGGTTTCTAAAAAATATTATTACGCGGATTTTCATCAATGTGACTGAAAAGGTAATCATCGACGATCAAGCTACTGAGACAGTCATAAATAAATGCGAGGGAGAATTTTTTCGGAATGCCATGCGTTTTGGCAGTGCACATAAGGTAGCCATCATTATTAAGAAACTCAAGCGGTTTTTATTTTGTCAAACTGACACGATTTCTTTCATAATTATTAATGATAAGATGTGTTCTGAATTCATTCCTGCTTAATTTGTATAGAATATATAATTTCTCTAAATTATAATTTTATATTACTAAAAGTATACAAGTGTTGTTTTACTCGGAAAATCTAGTGAGACAGTCATTAGTGTTTTTTTTTAGGAGAGTCATGGCCATCATTTTTTTTAAAAATCGTAATACCGTTTCAAATCCCTATATTTTTTATACCACATTCTACGAACACTTGCGATGTCCCATGACCATCATAATAACACACGAAAGTACCTAGTTTTGCTCTAATTGTGCTGTTGCGTTACATTCTCGATGCTGAAATATTATTATCGTTGACGGTACACGAAGAAACACTTTCATATGGACCACTAAGAACAGCACAAGACTGATCAGTGACGACGCTAAACCAGATTTTATAATCAATGATAAAATAAACAAGGGCATATATGGAAAGGATGCATATTTGCTTTATGGAACAAAACTATGTACTTTCGCATGTTATTATGATGGTAATTCACCATATTTTACTCACTTGATATCATCATGTTAGTTTATGTTTCTACAAACCTGCTATCGTTGATTAATCGATTTCCAAAAGACGCTGTTAGTGTCGCCACAGATTCATTTAATATCATTAGAGTAAATATAGGACTGTAAGATGAATGCAATGTAAGTATAAAAAAGCACTGAAATACTTTTACCCTAGAAAACTGGAGAGCAAAATAATGAAACGATACTTGGCTATTCTGCATTAGCGGACGTTAAACCGTTAGATATATATCATAAGAATAATCAAATACCATCATCAGCGCTATTGATATATGATCCTAAATCGAGATATAAAACTGTTTATCTTAATGGATCTGGTGGTTCCGGTAAAATAAAACTTGCGATAAACTTGATTAGCAACACCGACACATAGACTTGACTGCGAGATGAAACAACCAGGTGTTAAATCTCATACTTATCATGGTTTATTCAATGGCACGCCGATACATGGGCACCTAAACTATTGGGTGAAAATATATCCCTAAGATTAGTATATGGGATGAAATATGTATGGTATCCAAACATGTGTTAAAATATTTCTTGATTGGCTACTGACGGAAATACTGCAACCATTATGTGCGTTGATTATGGTCAGTCGCCATCTTTTGTCAGTGAATCATCACATTGTTGGTTACATGAATAAATAGACATTATGAAAAATACCTGTTGATCACACAGTCTTTAACAATCGCTGAGAAAGTTAAGAAAGTTAATTATACTGCAACCGGACAAGATTCATTGTGAGATAATGCGCAATGTAATTTCAGAAAAGTCGATATATGAATTTTGGAATTTCTGGCATCCTAGCGATCTGCCATAGTCGCATCTAGGAAATTAGTTGATGGTTATCTTCATCGCACCGATTTTTCACTTGATCGGGATATATTTTCAAATCTACTTTTACCCTTGTGTTATCGTCCAGCAGATGCCAGTCGGCAAAAAAAATCGAGATTGAAATTCCAGGATCTTCGGAGAAACAAAAACTCGTTTTGAATGATATTTGTGTTGTACCTTTCAACGTTGTTGAGAGCGCTTTAACGATTAGTAAATCTTCATCAACTTTAGGATATGCTATAACTATTCATTCATCACATAGATTAACTATTAATAATATTGTGACTTGAATCATCGACAATCGCATCGAATGGTCAAATTTAGTTTATCTAGCGGTGTCGAGTCAGAAGAATGTCTCAACGACGGCGTGTTATCATGGAGAACTGTACCGCGGATGTTATGCTGGGGTACAAGAATGAAACTCTGGAAATAAACAATGATATAATAAGGAAACAATAAACTGGTTATGAACAGAATAGGTCTTAATATAGAATTTATCATGACACGGAATCAACAACAAAACAATCAATGTGCTTGTTGTAACACAGTAATATTGTGGCAGTATTCGAATACAAATCCAAGGCAATTTCCCGTTATCCTTATTAATAGTCACGGTCACACGCGTGAAAATGTCATGCTGACCTGTTTTGAGTGCAACCGACGTCGAGGTAGCTGGTGTTTTGATTTGCTAACGTATCATCCTTTACTGAAGTGAAGGCTTTGGTAATTTTGCATTTTCAGGATATGAATATGAGCACTTGAATCTAGTCTGTAGATTGCAGGTCCACAAGTGGATCTTACCACGCTGAAAATTTTGTGTGCGATCACACTCCAAATAGGCTCCGTTGCTCCTTTAGTACCACCTTCACGTTCACCTGGTTCATATAAATAACATCAGAGTCACGGTACCGAGTAATGGTTGTTGTGAGGAAGAGTCACGTCGCTTGATTTATATGGGTTTCTTCGCAATTGCATTAATTGATTTTATCGACAGCTCACGAGTAACTTCGTTGTTTAGAGTGGCTATCAACTCATTCTCAAGATCTTGTTTTCATAATAAGGACATTTTTAAGCATATCAATATCCAAATAATCATTCATGCTCCATTAAATCATTCCATGATTGTCTGTGGCGATGTAACGCAGTGTACCCACATCAGATGTTGACATTATTTATTAAGGATGTAACTACACCAACAAATTCTTTGCCAGGATGATCCTGTAGCAAATAGGACCATCTCAAGGATCCTCATTGATAAATTTATTCCAACGCAGATGCAGCTAGGGTTGCCATTTTAGTTGATAAAGATTCTGCTTTTTAGTACTTACTTGCAACGTCGATAACAGGTAATGCATACTTGTAGATGTGCGCGTGACGTCTACCAGTTTTAAAGACATCATGTGGTAAAACAAAATATCTGCTTCATGCACTTCATTGGGAATGTTAACAGCAAATCGTCCGTGTTGAATCTTTCTTACTGATGGTAGATAAATTTGTCATATTAATTGTCTGTATAGCCAAAATCTTGAAACATCAACAGGTGTGAATCTTGTTGAATCAGCAAGTTTACATATGACCTCAGTTTCCCCTCCAATATCTTCTAATTTGGTAATTCTGATAACTCATTCAGAGTTATTAAAGATTATTTCATTGTGATACATGAAGACGATTTGTACATTGGCATCTTTACGACGCTGTATGTCACAAACCCTATGGTTGGGATGGGGTGCTCCCCATATTTTATTTCAACTATTATAGAAGTCCCACCTATGTTCTATTTTGTTGGAAGTTAAGTACAGTGAAAGATAGATGTAAAGTCCCGAGCCGATGGTTAGATGGTTAAATATACAACAAGGTTGAAATTCATTGAATAACAATTTAATAACAAATCAGATTAAAATTTCCAATTACACTGCTTCTTCTCGACCCTCTAATAACCCTATTGCATCACTGTATTAACAGTGTGAGATGTACTTACACCTCTCTTTTTATTTATATTCATCTATCCTCTCTCTCTCTCTCTCTCTCTCTCTCTCTCGTCCAAATTCCTTCTCCTCTTCCTTCTTGACCATTCCCCAGTTTCCTTGTCCATCTCGACTTTCACTAGACCTTCTCCTCCTCCTCCAACTTTTCCCCCACGACTAGACTTCTGTCGACTTCGACTGTCTCGGCTACAGTTTCAATTCCGTTTCCAACTCTTGAAAACTTTGGACCCAATGGAACCGGAAGTCCTCTAAAATGCTTCTTGTTGAAACACAAGGAAGGTGCAGTATTTTTTCCTTATTCATCTCATCTCACACTACTGACAGCCTATCATCAGTTAACGGCTGTTAAATTGTTTCAGTCGCTCATTCGTTTACATCGATATACATTCTTGTATGGTAAAACAAAGGTCATGATATATCTCGGTATCAATTACTGTTTATACATTCATCGATAAATTCCGCCACATCAGTACATATTCCTAATCTTGCTATACTAAATAATATCACAGTAACCAGACGCATTTCTTTACTTTACTACTCATACAAAGTACACAAATATTCAAAGTATCATATTCTAATATATGTATACGTCTATAGTAACTAATATTGCATACTTCAACCACGTTTCCAAATTTACTATTCAAGCATGTGTAAATTTATAACATAAGGCATTATTAAATACACTGGTTTACTATAAAGTAACCTAATAACGAATTACAAAAATAATTCGGACAACAAACTAACAATCTACCTAATTCCGCCTCGTATCTAGCAATTCTCTATATACGGCTCTAGCCCATTTGTCAAATACGCATGCAAATGAACTTCTTCAAAGGTAATTCTACAATTTAAACTATCCCAGTAATTACAACTATTATGAAATAATATTTTAAAAAATCGAACAAATCACTTACATACCTATTCGAAGCTTTGTCTTTCCTTAGAAACCACCTCTAAGTTCTGCCTCCACATTACGAGTGGCTTCTTTCTCAGAGTAAACTCCATTGATATACAATCCTTCTCGGCGAATACTAAATTACTATTACAATTTCGGAAGGTATCATTCGGGTCTGAATTGTAATCACACCCTCTGTCTCAATTTTGATTGAATATCGTTGTGAACTGATCCAATCAAACTTAGCGGCCAATATCCTTCTTACTGTCTGTCAACGTGGGGACGGATAAAAATACGCCCCGTTCACCATGTGGACTTTCCTTTTGACCCTTGAAATAACCTTTAAAATAAATAAATGTTTGATAACGGCAAGAACGATCGATCGCCTCTGCCGACTCAAGTTTCAGGTCTCTGGCTGGTCATGGTAAGCTTGCGTAAGAGTGCAATACTAACCCAGCGGTAATCTTTAGAGATGAAATACAAAGCCGCGGTAATATTAACAAGACATGTAGATTATAGCTTATACGTGACTTTATAGCTGGGTGCTTAGCAAAGCGTGACATGGTACATTAGAAAATTCAATATTGTAATTCATTCATAATACCACTGGAAATCATTCATAACATTATACATTTGAATTTCTGATAAAACAGGATTATCTGAGATTTAATTCACAGTACACTTTACTGTATGTTCATTTTTTTTATTGTTCACATTATATTAATGGAAAATAAATTATTTGCTGACTTTTACTAAACTTTGCGTTTTGAGTTATTTAATTTAAGACCACCGAGTTGTAACTGTCTGGCACTTTAAGTATATATGGTAGCAAGCTCTTAAAATCTGTTTTGAAATCGGGTTTTTGTTTGGTATTAGTCTTTTGAAGTCTATTTGGGGTCAGACTCTTCAAGTATGTATGGAGTCAGGCTCTTAAAGTCTGTTTGGAATTAGCCACCTACAGTCTTATTGGAGTCCGACTATTACATTCTTTTTGGTGTCAAGTTTTAAAGTATGTGTAGAGTCAGTCTCTTACCGTCTGTTGTGAGTCAGTCTCTTAACGTCTATTGTGAGTCAGGCTCTTAATTTTTTTTAGTCAGGTTCTTAAAGTCTACTGAGACTACAATTCATAACTATTTTGGAAGTTTTTTATACCAAACAACAGGCTTGTTTCGCTTGGTTGTCATATGAATCCATTATCTCTATATTGTAATCAAAATTAAGAACTCGTAATTCTGATATAATCTTAATTTGCCTAGTAAGTTACTTAATTAAAAACAATATCAACGCAGATTCATCGAAGAAAGTAATACCTGCTAAATACCTGCTTAAAAGCTTAATGGAACGCGTGGAATGCATGTATCATTTAAAAGAATGACAGATTGCAATATTGTGATAACTGTATTTCATTCATTCAAAGAACGACGGACTTTCATATCTAATCTCGACATAACAACTGCTTATCCGGTTAAATGAACACCTACCTAAAAAGATATAATGTAGTATAATTAACTTTTGATCAGATCGGAAACCTGTTATTATACCACGAAGGACGACCACGTGAGAGTATAAATAGGCAATAAAATTCCCCATATATGTCCACGTTGTGTAGATGCATATGTATCATAGCTTTAATTGAAAATATCTATTTTGAAGAAAAAATTAAGTTTGACACTCCAATGAAGCAACTACGTCTCTGGAGAATGTAATATATATATATATATATATATATATATATATATATATATATATATATATATATATATATATATATATATATATATATATATATATAGATATATATATATATATATTAACACATGTGGAGACAGCCATGTAGAGGTTTACAAACACAAAGTTTTTGTGTTTATTTGTTTGTCGTATATATGTTTTGTATTTGCCTTTGAAAAAGACTCATTAAGAATCGAAAGCGCTTAGGCTAGTTGGTTACTAGTTTCGTACTGTTCGTCGTCAGTTTATTGCATCTATTTTAATCAATCCCTGACATTCGTGATCCCTTGGTGGATCCAGTACGCTTGAAAGGGTTGTTATTCGCCATATGATTTGTATTCTATATATATATATATATATATATATATATATATATATATATATATATATATATATATATATATATATATATATATATATATATATATATATATATATATAGCGAGATATTTAAACCAAAAAGAGCAAAACTAACTCAAGACATTTGAAGTCTTAAATCTAAGTCTGCAGTTTAGTTTCTATACAGGTTAGGCAATTAATGTCTCATTATGATTTGTACATTGTTTACCTTATGATAGGAAAACACAGCGATGAGATCAATTTCTTGAAGTTCCCATGCGTAAAAATGTAAACTAAAATACAAATATGTACACAGAAGGAAAACATATAAGTTCTGGGGAACGTATACACAGCCCAATATCACGAATGGTATCGTAGTTAATCTTCCGTTGTTGTTTTTGTTTTTGTTACTGTTGCATAATCCATGATTAATTGCCTTTACTGAACATTGATACTTCATTATAATAGCTATGATTATGTTTACATTGTAAGAATGATTTACATTGCAGACATTATTCGATATCTTTCTTTTATATGCCCATAGCGAAAAGAAATGATTCTTTCTATACGAGTCCTAATATGCAGTTTGAATGAAGCAAACACGATGCAGGATCAGTGCCCGATAACCCATCAGGCATAATGAGGACGTGCTTAGAGCATCAGCCCATGGGCACAATAAAAAATAATCAAATTAATTGTTGAATATAAAACTGACCGTTTCGATTTTCATATAGTGGTATTGTGACTTGGCATTTTCCCACCTTTTTAGCTTTTAATATATTTTTTAGTTTCATTGTTTAGGGCACTGGAAGTCCTTAACTCTACTGAGCTGGATATAAGAAAGAAAGAAAGAAAGAAAGAAAGAAAGAAAGAAAGAAAGAAAGAAAGAAAGAAAGAAAGAAAGAAAGAAAGAAAGAAAGAAAGAAAGAAAGAAAGAAAGAAAGAAAGAACGAAAGAAGGAAAGAAGAAAGAAATTTAGAAAGAAAGAAATTAGGAAAGAAAGAAGGAAAGAAAGAAGGAAGTTAAGAAGGAAGGAAGGCAAGAAGGAAGGAAGGAAAGAAAGGAATGAAAGAAAGGATGGAAGGAAGTAAAGAAGGAAAGAAAAAAGGAAAGAAAGAAGGAAAGAAGAAAGGAAAGAAAGGAGAGAGAATGAGAGAGAGAGAGAGAGAGAGAGAGAGAGAGAGAGAGAGAGAGAGAGAGAGAGAGAGAGAGAGAGAGAGAGAGAGAGAGAGAGAGAGAGAGAGAGAGAGAACGGTAACGACGACTGGAACACTCTCGTAACAACAAATCAAAATACGTCGTCAATGCGACTTTGGTAAAGGTGATTAGAGCAATCTTTCACAAATATACACGTCCACGCCACGGTAAGGTATAATGCATCATATAGTTACAAACACACAAGCATTTTATGGTTAAAGAGATAGAAACACTCTCATACAAAAGTATATATACATATCCCAGTAATGGAGAGAGAACACTCAATCCAACTACGTACACACATCCCGGTAACGGAGACTGGAACACTCTCAGAAACACACTCTTATACATCATGGAAAGGTGGACTATATGAAGTAAATAAACCTAACAAAAGCAAGAGTTCTTTTATTTGCAACTCATTCAAAAATGTGTACAATGCCAAAAAATCTATATATATGGACAGCCTACTACTTTATCAGACCCATTAATGTGACTGCGAAACATTTCGTGAATCTTGTGGACGAGTCTGACCGAAAAAGCTTTTTACAAGAAGAAACAAAATGGAAATTTCGAAACAGACACGAATATTTATATCATCTTAAAGTTGGAGAAAATTGGCAATATCTTATCTTAAATTTTGAGAAAATTGGCATACTATAAATTAGATTTGTAAATATTTTACACACAGTTACGAAGTCACTATTTTCAAATTGCTTTTCATCTCTTTACAAATTATCATGTTACATCATTATGTGAACACTTGTTCAAAATATCGTGTTTGTATAAATTTTGTTCAATATATCGTGTTTGCATGAATCATGTCCAATATATCGTGTTTGGATGAATCATGTCCAATATATCCTATTTGTATCAATCTTTTCCAATGTATCATATTTGTATGAATCGTGTCTAATATATCGTGTTTGTCTGAATCGTGTTCAATATATCGTGTTTGTATGAATCGTGTCCAATATTTCGTGTTTGTCTGAATCTTGCCTAGAATATTGTGTTTGTACGATTTTTGTTCATTATATCGTTTTTGAATGAATCAGTTCTAAAATTACATTGCTCATACCATATAAATTGCTCAAATAATGTATGGTGAAAATGTAAATTTTATGCAAACGTATGCCAATAGAGTACATGAGATCTTTTTGTTTTGTATATAAATTATTCCAACAGAGCAGATGGTATCATTTAGTTTTAGGTACAAATACGACAACAGAGTACATGTTGTCATTTAGTTTTAGGTACAAATACGACAATAGAGTACATATTGTCATTTAGTTTTAGGTACAATTACAACAATAGAGTACATGTTGTCATTTAGTTTTTGAGGTTAATTACTCCAGTAGAGACAATGAAATTATTTGTGTTATTTAGGTAAAATATTTTCGTAAAGCATGTGTTGTAATTTATTATTCAGATAAATTACTCGTATAAGATGAAATCATTTATATTTTGCCGTATAAATTACTTCCATAGAATACATGGGATAATTTTAAAGGCACATTAATCCAATAGTGTGCACGGGATCATTTATTTTCTATATTAATGACTCCAACAGAGTACACGGGGTCAATCATTTTTAGTTAAATTAATCCAATAGGAACATTGAATCATTCATGATTTATGTAATTACTCCAATACAGTGCATGGGATCATATATTTTTATGCAAATTAATCCATTAGAGTGCATGGGATCATTTATGTCTTTTAGGTGATGTACTCCAATAAAATACGTGAAATCAATTATTTTTACGTAAATTGCTCTAACGTTTAATTGTAAGATAAAAATTACTTAAATAGATTAAATTGGACCATTCAATTTTTTAGATAAATTATTCGAATAGATATCAAATGCAATGCTGAGTAACTCATCTAATGGTTAATAAATATGACAAAGATAAACTTTTTCGGAGTTTCCAAAAGGCTGAAACAATTATTAAAGCATTAGAAAATGCCAAACATTCACGTCTCCTCAGAAACACGGTCCTTATTTGAACATCATCAGACTGAAAAACAAGAAATAATGCTGATAACACATTACACGTTTTCGAATGAAATGTGTCTAAAACAAACGTCATGAATATTCACATACAGCAATTTTTGTGAAGAAAAAAGAAGCGACAACTGTCATTAGAAGAGTTTATTTTCTTGGTTATATTAAACCATAATCATCCAGTCAGATGCAAAAATTACTTTAACTTATTTTGTGAGACCCATAATAGTTTTTTTATATCCAAAACTTATTTGAAGATAATGTCTCCAAACACTGATTAATAATGAAGTAAAATAAATCTTAATGTGAATGATATGACCAAGACACCGTTTCATTCACTAGAAGTGTTGTTTTTTGTTGGGTTTTTCGTGCAGCAGTACTGATAAATAATGTGAGATAATGGCGTCCATGATAACGTTGAATTAGGCATGAGATTGGATGGTGATTGACAAAAGGTAATCCATCTGTGTACAGATCCCAATCCATCTTCATTTGAGAGGATATTTTACTGGTAATCTAAATGTATGACCCTAGAAGTTGCATTGAAATTTTTATCCTTTTTGCTTAACATGTCGACATATATCTCTTGCTTATTAACGAAAAAGCTTTCCATTAATGAAGTGGGGATGGGGATGGGGATTGGATGGGGGAGAATGTAGCAGAACCCTCCGTCTATCCGCCCGTCCGTCTGCCAACAACTCTTTATCGCACCAAAACATTGTGCCTAATAGATTCGTATGACAGTCATATCTGAGTGGAATATAATGGGGGGGGACGAGGAACTAAAATTTTATTGTATTGTATTTCTTACCAAACCTGAGACATGCTGTCATCGAGCACGAATACCTATTATATCTATACAAAATTTGGCTTGCGATCTCTGAATCGTGTGTGTGTGTGTGTGTGTGTGTGTGTGTGTGTGTGTGTGTAAGGTGCGTGAGGAATATATAATAAAAAGCGTGAAAATTAGGCATGATGTGGCATAAATACTTTACCAGATTTTTATTGAACAGGCTTAAGCGGCCACCTATGTAATATTGACTGTATAATCATAGTTAAGGAGTTTTCAAAATGAAAATGTTATTATCACGGTTAAAGTTCTACTTCCAAAAAGAAAGTTAAAGGTATAAACTGTATATTAAAATGATTAAGATCCTGACGTAGCTCTGCCTTTGCTTAACATAATAATTTTACAAGTCCTTTTGTATTATACCAAACAAATGAATACTTACTTTTTAGAAAAGTCTTTCTCCTGCCAGAATTCGAAAGCTTGAAAAATTATAATTGTAAATTATTACTCAATTTCTTCTTAATATATGTAAATTATATTACAATCATGTTTTAAACTACTTTCGATACAACAGTTACCATGACATCATCATCTTCCTTACATTTACCATGACATCATCACCTTCCTTACATTTTCCATGAAATCATCATCTTCCTTACAGTTAACATGATATCATCTTCCTTACTGTCACCATGACATCATCAACTTCCTTACAGTTACCATGACATCATCATCTCCCTTACCGTTACCATGACATCATCATCTCCCTTACCGTTACCATGACATCATCATCTCCCTTAGAGTTACCATGACATCATCATCTTCCTTACAGTTACCATGACATCATCATCTCCCTTAGAGTTACCATTGCATCATCATTTTCCTTATTAATTCTAATAATGGTAGTTAAAACAATTCTCTCTCTCTCTCTGTATATATATATATATATATATATATATATATATATATATATATATATATATATATATATATATATATATATATATATATATATGGTGAATTATAATGGGTTGATTTTATATAAAATTATACTTTATACGGGGTAATGGAACACATGTGTACACTGTCCACACATCACTCTCCCATGTATATAGGACAATAATTCTACTTATAAACAAAGCCTTTATAAATAGAACAAGTGAGAAATCAAAATAGTATCCGATTTATCAGAAGGCATACAAGAGTGAAGTACGTTATAATAGACATGCAAGAGAGAGAGAGAGAGAGAGAGAGAGAGAGAGAGAGAGAGAGAGAGAGAGAGAGACTTTCACTGACATACAAGAGAGAAGAGAGAGAACTGCCAGTACATTTTCATTGATAAGAATGAGTGAAGTTACTTATACTGTCAGTGCATTTCCATAGACATTCAAGAGTGAAGAAAGTTATACTGACAGTGCATTTCCGTAGACATTTAAGAGTAAAGAAAGTTATACTTGCAGTACATTTTTAGACATACGAGAGCGAAGAGAGTTATACTCAAATCGCATTTTCATAGATATAAAATAATGAAGACAGAGTTATACTTATAGTACATTTTCATAGACAGACAAGAGTGTAGAGTCAGGCTTGTATAAGAGAGAGAGAGAGAGAGAGAGAGAGAGAGAGAGAGAGAGAGAGAGAGAGAGAGAGAGAGAGAGAGAGAGAGAGAGAGAGAGAGAGAGAGAGAGAGAGAGCAGACATAGAGACAGAGAGACAGAGAGAGAGACAGAGAGAGAGACAGAGACAGAGAGAGACTTTCACTGACATACAAGAGTGAAGAGAGAGAACTGCCAGTACATTTTCATTGATAAGCTTGAGTGAAGTTACTTATACTGTCAGTGCATTTCCATAGACATTCAAGAGTGAAGAAAGTTATACTGACAGTGCATTTCCATAGACACTCAAGAGTGAAGAAAGTTATACATGCAGTACATTTTTAGACATACGAGAGCGAAGAGAGTTATACTCGAATCGCATTTTCATAGATATAAAATAATGAAGACAGAGTTATACTTATAGTACATTTTCATAGACATACAAGAGTGTAGAGTCAGGCTTGTATAAGAGAGAGAGAGAGAGAGAGAGAGAGAGAGAGAGAGAGAGAGAGAGAGAGAGAGAGAGAGAGAGAGAGAGAGAGAGAGAGAGAGAGAGAGAGAGAGAGAGAGAGAGAGAGAGACAGACAGACAGACAGACAGACAGACAGACAGACAGACACAGAGAGTGACAGAGAGAGAGAGAGGGAGAGAGACAGAGAGACAGAGAAAGAGACTTTCACTGACATACAAGAGTGAAGAGAGAGAACTGCCAGTACATTTTCATTGATAAGCTTGAGTGAAGTTACTTATACTGACAGTGCATTTCCATAGACATTCAAGAGTGAAGAAAGTTATAGCTAGGTACAATTGATGATCACTAGATCTTTAGATTTCACTTTTGTAGTGAGGGTATGAGTGGGCGGCCTTTTTGCATTTTTAAGGATTTTGTCATTGCTACTAACCATGAACTTACAAACCGATAGTAAAATTTCCAACAAGAGGATAAAATAGAACGCCCTCCACATTGTCTATAAGATATATGTTCACAAATATAACTACCAATAAAAATATTGTTTATGACATTTTTGCAGAACCGCTAAAAGTTACACTCGCAAAAATTATTCACAATTAAATGATTTCATTACCATTCCCTATCGAATATTTATTTACATACAGTCTATTGAAGACAAACGAAGCTGTAACTTTGTGTTGGCAAAACTATTTAAAAAAGTGACAACGTCAATAGATGAGTCAACAAACATAGAAAAATCTCCGAATGATTAATAGACAAAGGCACTCTTACCTTCGTAAGGAGGCGGCTCTTTCGGTGGCGGTGGCGGTGGTAGTGATTTGGTGGTTGATAAAATTACAGGCATTTTTCGAGGTTGTTTTGCTGGTTAAAAATGGAAAAAAAACCTCGTTCACCCTTTTCTAGTACTTATTTTGTTTAATTATACAAAACATAGAGTTTACCTTGTACACAATGATATCAAAGGCATTTAATATCGTTGTTTTGAATGTATCAGTAAGAAGAAATTTTACATTGCAATTCAAGCCATCTTTCATCAGCAATTTTTTGCACCTAAACTGTGCTTCTTATTTGATTCTCTTTAACTTCAGTTCCTCGATATTAAGCTATTGTTGACCGTTATCGTGGCTAATCCTATTGTAGTATTCATCACAAAATAGGTTTCGATGATAATTAGTATGTTTGGTGATCAAGGCCGGATTTACCATTGTACTTATATGCGCTTAAGTACAGGGCACCTGATGGCTAAGGGACCAAATTCTTTGCAAAGAAAAAATTACGATGAATTTTTCAAAGATTTGTGGTTATATTAACTACTCCTAAATCTCCTAAAATGCCTAATTACCTGTGTAGACCTACCGGGCCTACCTCATTCAGGGCCCAAGTAAACTAGCACAGGACCTCATTTGTCCTAAATCCGGTGCTTTGGATGAATGCGTCTCTGTTTTTCTTTTCATGATACTGTTTGCAATATGGTAATCTGTGGCAAAATCTAACCAATATACAAAATACGAACTGATCGTTGATTTCTAATTCATATTTCACAAAACTTGATGCAATATTCGTAGATCGTCATTGTTGGAATACAACATTGGGTTTCTTTGCTAAATTTATCGGAAATAAAAGTAATTTTAAGGACAGTCTACCAAAGATATTCAACTATGCGGCCACCAATTTTCCATATCTAAAGTATTGGGAAGATAAACACTGCCACCCAACACCCCCCCCATCCTAAAAATATTACAGTAAACAACAATCTTTGTAAATTAAACAAAATCAAAACAAAAGAGTCGAATGTCAAGTGGGGTAATATATTTACTGTTGTAATCGTAGTCTATTGATTTCATATTGTAGATTCTTCCCAGAGCATTCTAGACGAAAGCATTTTTATGTATTGTGATACGCATTCTTCCTACATTTTGCAACAGTTCATGATCTGCCTGCTATACTGGCAAAGAGTCATTTATTTTCCAACTGTACTCTCTCTTTAATGATTTTTTTCATGTTTCCTCTTGTCTTATATTTTTAGTTTTCTTAAGTATTTTCCTTACTAGAAACAAGTAATACCATAATTGTCCAGGAAATCAGATTTTGTTAACACCACAACTTACGAAAGCATTTATTATACATATGTCCTATTTATAAATCTTTGGCATAATTATTTGTATCTTTGGATACATATAAAGACCGCTACGATGGCCTAAGTGGTTAGAGAGTCCGCTTCGGATGCGGAGGTCGCGGATCCAAACATTGGTCGAGTAATACCACAGAGTTGTAAAAATTGTACTAGCAGCTGCCTCACTTGGTGCTCAGCAGTAAGAGGTTAGTATTAAGACTGGTTGTCCTGCTATCAGGACAATGTGACTGGGTGGAACATGAAGCTACATGCCTGCGGCGTGATATTCCAGTGCAAGACGTCACTATAAACTGCCACACTGAAGGTATCGTAGCGATATGACTGAAAACATGGTAAAGCTACTTTGAAATTCTAAATTGAACAGAGAGAGAGAGAGAGAGAGAGAGAGAGAGAGAGAGAGAGAGAGAGAGAGAGAGAGAGAGAGAGAGAGAGACTATACGTAAATAAATAATAAATAATTAGACCAACTTTTAAACATTTCGGTCACCTAACGGCAACAGATTTCGATTTATAAGCATCTATAATTTGAATTGTTTCACTGATTGTAAAACGCTCAGTAGTGTATTGTGAAAGACGATTATGTATACATTACGTGGTGGGCTCGGTGTTCTTCTTTTGATGAATTTACGTTTCACAACTTTCTTTCTTTTCTGGCTGCTACAATGGAAAACATTTATATTATATATCTAGTACTTAAAACTGTCTTCCATAATATTTTAATATTTCTTATCTGTCTATTTATCTATAACTCACTCATTGAATTTTACAACCCTATATTAACCTTAATTGAAAATTGTCCCTGTTCTCATTTTCTATAAAACTTTAACTTATGATGAACATTTTAAATAACTGCCAGATTCAGATTTAGTCTGAAACGCACAGAGTATAATTTAATATATATTCTTCAGTAAAAAGATTTTTATCTATCTTAAAGTGAATCATTGCTTAATATGACAGATAATATTTTATATAAACATGAATGTGGACAAGATTAATTGTCTACACTTGCCGTAGAAAACGCCTTTCCGAACTGGACACTTTGCAGATAAAAGTACATTGTTCGATTATATGGCACGATAACGATCTTTAGGTTGCCAATATGACAGAGTATATATATATATATATATATATATATATATATATATATATATATATATATATATATATATATATATATATATATATATATATATATATATATATATATACATATATATATACTGACAACACTGATGACGATGCACATTTGGAGTTTAGTATATATATAATGAACCGATTTTATACGTTTTATACCGTTTGACTTAATTCAAAATAAGCGATAAAGCAACAAACTAAATACATTAAAAACGCACACAAATGATAGGAAATATTTTTCATTTAACAAGACGTATGTACTATACCAATACTAGTAATATAAACTTAGCACTGACTGACAAACAGGCAGACAGAGAAATCATACCATTTGAATTTGGGACATCCCTCCCTGTAAGTCTGACAAGCGAGCCAAAACACAAAAACGATGATAGCAAACACAACCAGGCCGCACAATACAATCCATGCAATATTGCGCCCATCTTCAAAGAAAGTCCGATAACGATCTGTCGTTGTGGTAGTGGCAACTGTTGTCGTTATTGCGATTTTTACGGTTACCGTTGCTGTTGACGTCAGCCCTCCCCCGTCGGTTGCTATTGCTTTGAATGACACTGAGTTTCCAATTCCAATCGGACTAACCGAAGAGCTGATATACAGCTTCCCAGTTGTAGCATCAATACCGAAGTACGCCGACGGTAATGACTGATCAAGGCTATACGAAACAATCCCATAGGTTCCAAGATCACCGTCAGTGGCCGTCACACTGCCAATGGACGTGCTGATTGTTGCGTCGTATGATGAGAAAATGGTGTAGGAACTTGGAACGAAGATAGGTGTGTTATCGTTAATGTTGTCTGAAAAGGAAAATAATTTTAAGATGAAAGAAATGAAGCCACATCAACCATCTGCAGGAATTCATTGGATATAGGTTACCATGGCATAATTTGAGACAAAGATGAAATCTACATGCTTAACGGTTTGCATGCTTGTGTCATTTATCGGTTCAGTTTTCTTTTTCTCAGTGCTTTCGCCCAAATTCCTCACATAAAAAGTTAGGTACAGAGGTTCAGTGGCATAAATACACATAACTTACGCCATTGTGACTTACTTAAGGTAATCGACAAAGTTGCCGTTGCTGTTAATCCGCCGCTGTCGGTCACCTTGACTATACATGTAACTTCTGTGGGCAGTGTCCCTAGGTCGTAATCGTAATCTGACGCTAAAGTTAAACGTCCTGTAGTAGATGACATACTGAACAGACCAGTATTCGTAACACAATCATTACTGAATGATTTTGTGTCCCCTGCATCGGGGTCGGTAACGCTATATCCTGGATCTGGTAAAACTGTCCCACTCTGTAATAATAATAATAATAATAATAATAATAATAATAATAATAATAATAATAATAATAATAATAATAATAATAAATAATAATGATGATGATGATGATGATGATGATGATGATGATGATGATGATGATGATGATGATGATGATGATGATGATGATGACGGGAATGTTACTAACAAAAACGGCAGCTTCAACGCAATATCCTTTGTCTTAAACCTGTTACCGTGAAAGTAGAGACCGCATAAAATAGGATAGCATCTAAGGAAGAACCCAAGGACCAAAAACTCTGGTTTTTAAGGGAATTAGAAACTGTAGACATATCGAGTTAATAGAAGGCTACATAGTTAATAAGGAAAGACTATTCGAGGTTGACATCAAAAGAGAAAAAGATAAGCGGGGTTAAAAACCTCTGGGATTTTAATGTCTAAGCAGGGTCAGAATTAGACATGGTGTGGCCTTAAGCAATAGCCATCTGTAGAGGCCCTATTTGGGAATTGTTAATAGAGAATAAGGCTATAAAATGTCTGAAATTTTAGAAGGCCCCTTTGGAATGTGAGGCTCTATGATATAAGCTTTTTAGCCTATGTCTAATTCAGCCAAGTTATACAGAACAACAGCTCAGATATACTTCTGTTTGACAAGGAAACCTAGATATCATAAAATATTGATCATGTGTCCGAGACTAAGTTTTCACTATCAACCAGTCAGAAATGCTCTGCCAAATATAAGGCTATGTTTGATTAGTCGAAACAAAATTTTAATATTAAACGTAGGAGTTTTATTATTTTCACGTGCTCTGAGTTTGAGGAAATATAGTCATAATTTTTTCCATCTTTACGGCTGTGATTTAACTTCTTTGCTGATTAAAGGGTTACGCAAGATTTAGAAAGTCTGCTAAAGGCTTCGTGAGGCCAACAGCTAATGGCTGGCTATGTGTTTATTTAGTAAGCAGACGGTTGAGTCGACTAGTCGCTTCAAACGGATTTAAGCTCTTTGTGTCGCTAAGAGGCCGAATTTCTGCGCTGACAGTTGCATGTGATGCTGATCGGTTGTGAATGTCATTTACGCAGAGGTGCTAATTTACATAAGTGAACGTGGTGGTAATTGTGTATTTGCAGGAATTACTTGTAATTGTTCACGTACAAATCAACGTTGAGGGGCTGTACAATCTAGTCTGTAAATTGCAGGTCTTCCAGTGGACCTAAACAAACTTGAAATTGTATGAAAGGTCACGCTCCAGACAGGATCAGTAGCTCTTTTTCCAACCCTCAAGCTTTCCTGGTTCGTATAAATATTTCACAGTTACATTACATAATACTGGTTGTTCAGTATCGCTACTGGGTATATATTTTGGTTATTACATTGGAGGATTTAATGGATGTTGCACGAGTAATTTCATTATTTAATGCAGATATCACACTTGGTAACATTGCAACCCATTCACGAGATCGCTCACCGGATTTAAAGTCAGTAGATATTTCCTTCGCATATTGATATCCAAATAAAATCTCAGGAGGCATTCGATTAAATCGTTTAACAATTGCTTGATCACGATGGATTTCAGTATGTCCTCGTCTTATTATAACGTTATGATTTTTATATCAAAGATAATACTGCACCAAGAAATTCTTTACCAGGATCAACCTGTAATAACTGTGGCCATCATAGACCACCACGCTGATAAACTCACTCCAACGCAGATAGAGCATCAGTTGCTGTCTTTGTCGATAATGCTTCCTCTTCTTTATATCTATTTGCAACGTCAATAACAGTCAATGCGTATTTGTACGTTAGCGATTTTCGTTCGCGTGTTTTAATATTATCATGTGGTAGAAACAAAATATCTGATTGATGAATTTCATAAGGAATGCTGACATCAAAATGTGCGTATTGATTTTTTTTAGGTATTAGTAGACATATTTGCCATATTGTCTGTCATGCTAACCATGATGCAGCAATATTACGTGAAACATTTGCTGCTTCAGCAAGTTTACTAATTGCTGCTTTAGCTCTCTAATATCCTTTCCGGGAAAAATGGATTCCTTTACAATAGTTCTATAATTAATTACCAGCCCTGAGCATTATTTTACCTTTCATAACAGATTCTACTAGAAAACAAGCTAGTTGTTCTCTGAGAGATTTATCAGGCATATTATTTAACGCCTAAATCAACTTCACATTTGCGAGATGCCGCTGCTTCAAATCTTTACTTTTATGCGCAAATTCATGAAAATGACTACTTGATCAACCTTATTTACTGGATACTCTCCTGGTCTTGGTTGATCTTGATCATCAAGTCGGATATCACGTCGAGTTCCAGGACCACAATAATTATATCCAGAAAGGTGTTCCCACCCTTGTGTATTTGGCCCAAAGACCTTCTAAAAATTTCCCTAATGATGCGGCTATCTCACCAACACGCGTTATTTGCGACGAAGAAATAAATATATATTTTTAGTACCACGTTTTGAACATTTTTCCGTATTTCCACGTCTTTTTTTTGTTGTTATCGTTGTCAATCCAACGATGGGAGTAGGTACTATGCATCGAACACAATATAAACGCATATTTATTATATTGATATAATTGACTTTTCAGCGACTTGAAAACAAGAACCAGTAAAGCAGCATCCAGCGCTTTTGAATTCCATCATGATGATTATAATAGGTCCATCTGGAACTAGTAAAAGACAATTATTCCTTAATCTGATAATGAGGTGGATGAAGTTGGACAAATTATATTTAGTGACACCATCTGTAAATGATCAAAGATGTACTTAAATATTTTAACGAGAATGTACAATTACTTAATCAAGATGGAAACGATATTGTTGATTTTATCACCGATATTGATGAAGCCCCATCCGTAGGTGACTTAGATGGATTCATTAATAAACTTGTGGTATACGATGATGTGATGCTAGAGAAGCCATACAATCCAGCTAGAATATTTTCTCCAGGTAGACATTAAAACAAGGACGTTATTTATGTTACACAATGATATATTCAAATACCTAAGTTGATCAGAGATAACTGTAGTATTTTGGTTGTGTTCAATGGCGTAGATAATTATACTTTTCAGAATATATATTATACTATTATACTTGGTGTTCTTGAGGTATGGACATAATTAAATTTAAAAACTTTTTCAAACGCACAAGCTGTTCCTTTCGGATTTATGACAATAAATCTATATGACCCAAGATCAAGGTACCTTATAGTTCTGGATAAAATCTTTGGCTAATTCATAGCAGCAGGTAGGGTGAACGACAAACAATGAGTACCGCGAAAGGTGAACGAAATCGCATAAAAATGTTTTTCAAAATACGTCAAAGGTAATAAAACTGAGCTAACTAAACCGATGTATTACAGGTTCTAAACCGTATGGAAATAGAAAAGTTAGAGGTGTTGGTTTCTTATTTGATCTTGTTTTTTCAGCTTCTGTAGGAGACCTTAATTTTGCTTACGATGTTGACCAAAGTGTTGCAGGGTTTTTTAAAAATTTGGTGTCCTTTTGTGAGGCATTGTGATTCGTGCATGAGCAACGCCTACTTTAAAGATTTATTAAAATTATCACAATCTAAAGAATACAGGGACAATATTGGAGACACGTACCTTACCCAAGTCATCATAAAAAATCTCAAAGATCTTGAGAACGTAATTATTAACTATTTCCTTCTCAACATCGATATCGCTGTTAATTTGACTCTCATAAAAGTCATAAGACGTGAGCTGAAAAAGTGTTACCAACAGCACAACAGCAAAATGAACTTTACGACGAAGACTTCATCTTGAAACACAGCACTTTTCATATCGGTAAGGATCAACTTTTCGAGCAATTCACACCACCACGGTGTAACTCAACTCAGAAATTGAGGATGGGGTTGAGCGGAGGTAATTGGGGGTAAATAGGTACCGGAGGTGGCACCGAACTGCTATTTTCACTTCACCCTCATACAACCTGCCAAAACCGGTATAACTGAACGCTATTGGGTGCGGTCCACACAGCGACACATTGATGACAGGTGTAGTCCGAGATGATGGGTGTCGGTTCTAGCACACAAAAGGTGTTATTATAACGAGATTTCTTTTTGTCAAAATAGACATTTGTCGTCACGTTTTTGCTAGAATCGGCATTTTTACATACTACTCTCTTCTCATGTTTTCTTTCTACTTTAATTAATTGCTGTATAATGCATCATTTTGTCTATATTGGATTTACTCTTGGTGCAGTTTTTAATCACTGAGCTTATTACGGGAGGGGAGGGGAGGGGCAACGGCATTGATAGGAAGAAAAACAAAAATATGGTCCATAATTCATACTTACGGCACCCTCGTTTGCTGTTATTGAATAAATAGCCTGACTAAAAGATGGGCTTTCGTTTTGGTTTACAACTTGTATTGATAGAATCTTTGAATCGGTAGAAGATCCATCACTAACTGTAATGGTGAAGTCGAACGTCTTCGTGGCAAGTGTCTCGTAGTTTAACAAAGAGCTCGATGAAGAAATCTGGCCGGCTGTAAAGAATGGAAAGGACACATATACAAGTAAAAATTACCAGACTTGACAAGATATTTGTATATTTTTATTCTTCATTAAACTTAGAAATGACGGACACTAAGACGGACAGTGCTGAGACGGGTCTCTTCTGTGAAATAGGTCAAACAATGCCATAATGTTATGTACCTTCAAGATAAAGGAAAGGAAACAAAAATAAATTAATACATAGCAAGCGGATGTCGTCAGTGCAATGAGAAGAAAAACATACGAATATACACTGACTTCCATGTTACAACGTATTATAACAATTTTCTTTATTTCAGCATTTCTTGCACTCACTTTTTCTTCTCTTTTTTAATTGATTTCGTGCTTTTTTAAATATCTAAATTGATTTTTCATTTGTCGTCATTAATTGAATCTTTACGGTACTAACATCAAAAGTGTCAGCGAATTTTAAGAAGTCATGCTTACTCTCGCATTTTCTCATTTCTAGCAATAATATTCGTTCAAAGTGATAAAACACGAACAGTTTGTGACTGCATCTGCATCTCACACTGATATTAAAAGAGCTTTTTATACTTCAGACTCATTTTGATTTCAGCCATATCCTGTACCAAACAAATATGGGGGAATAACATACTTGATCCATCAATGGAAAAGTAGTTCATTCCTGATCCCGGAGATGACGTCATAGTGTATGTATGGGTATCACCAGCATTCGGATCAGTCACACTCACTTGGAATATGGACGTGGATAAAGCTGTATTTTCAAAAACCGGCAAAGCAGATCCCAGTGGAAGATTGTTAATGCTTACCGCTCCATTTATATCTGGGAAAAACATGAAGGAAGTAGTGACTATATTAATAAGTCGCAACAATGATTGTTTGTTTATTATTTTTGGTGCTATTTTATTTTTTAATTTTTAACGAACTATTTGATCAGAAAAGAGAACGAGTCGTTGATAAAATATAAACAGTATAAGAAAATGTAGAAAATACGAAACACGTGACTATTATAATAGCATAGCATTCGCTTATCACCATGTGCAACAGTGAACTCGTACTTATCCAAGTAAAGCTGATAAAAGCAGATTCTCGTACATGCACAAAAAGTCGGCATAATGTGAATTATATTAATTTAAATTAAGTTAGGAGGATTTTAACACCAAGAAATACAAAAACGATCCCGCATTTGCGACATTTGTTGAGCAAAGAATTCAGAGGATTCAGTCTAAAGTGCTAACATAGGCCTTTATTCTAGACTGAATAATGTCATCTTCGTAGAGGTACACTCCATAAGTCATTAGTATAAATATGTAAGTGGGTGAATTTTAAGATCGTGATGCCCTATTCTAAAACATGTCAGTTTCACAGATGGACACTCCATAACACATCTACGAAGTACGGAAGGGAGTTTGCTCAAAACAGATTTCAGAATGGGATTCAGATTTGGAAGTTATAAAACACTGAGAGTGAATTTGAAACTGAGTTTCGGCTCTCAGTCTATCAATTAAAACGATTTATGATTGTTTTTCAACTCACGTCAAGTAAAGTGAACACATTTATAATTTATTGTCATCAAATTCCAAGCTGAATATTGGGCTCAAACGTTCAAGGAACTCAACCCCTCTGGTTTAAGAGCTTTATTCTACCGCAAGTAACTACTTTTCTGAGCCAACCGCAAAAAACTACTTTCGTCAGCCACTCGCAAAAGACCTTACTTTGCAAAAGTACATTTTCATTTTTATAATAGTGAAAAGACAATAGTTCAAATTAATAATCATCAGATAATAATGCAAACCTATAATTCAAGTGTGAAGCTTAGAGGTAATGTATGTTACCTGTTATATCAACAGTTAATGTCTTCGGACCAACTAGAGTCCTTCCGTCGTACACCCACACGCTGACGTCGTATCCTATAGTGGTCAAGTCACGAAGGCTTTGTGTCACATGAATCACCCCGGCTATAGGCATGAAAATTTTACCATTGTAAGAATTTAAACGTGACTCATATGTTTAGTTTAAGACTAAAGGGAGACAATTTTAGTTGTTACTCGAAAGACAGATGTCCTACCGTGAAAATTGTTTTAATCGCTTTAAAAGGAAAACAATTGCAGCATACAAAACTAATACGGCATCAATTGAGAAAATTAATCATTTACATGCATTTCTCAGCAATATAAAACCAAGCCTATCCTTCGATGAAAAAAACTATATGTATATTAAATTTCTGGAAAGGCATGTACAAACACAAGCATATGCACATACTGATTCTTACCCTAAGATTAAACCTATAAAAATTATCTGTTGGAGTGTAGATACCTCTGATATTTGGAATTTAAGACTTCAACCTGGATCAAAACTGATTGAGGAAATTCCTACCTTTGGGTCTTTATCAAAATGAAAAGTGCAGACTTTATAACAAAAACTTGTTGCTTCATTCTTACGACGATAATATAAGGAATTTCAAACTTTAGACTTCAGACGATTATGTGCTTCAGACTTCAGAAAGTTATCAAAACGCTGCACTCCATGCTGTAAAATCTCAGGTTCAAATTCCTAAGTATAGCCAGTGTTTCCCTGCAAATCTGAATTTTTAACATGTGAAGTCCTAAGACTGAGATCTGATATCTACCGTCCATGAGTTTCATCCAAGCTTTAAAACTAAAATTTTCAGTCTGACGCATTAGTTCTTGGATCTAAATAATGAAAAAGAAGGCTTAGACATCGAAATATCAAATCAATTCTGGCGTTTTGTGCAGGTGTTTAGTCTGTTGTCCAAAGTATGAAAACTGAAGGTAGAAGTCTACTTTACTGTAACCTCTGATTTTTCTTTTCAGACTTCTTACTTCAAACTGAAGCCTGGATATAATCTCCTTGAGGTAAGTTTGACTTTTATGTCTTTTTTAAAGTTAAAGCTTCAGATTCATAATTCAGATTCCTCGATGGAAATTCAAACTTCTACATTCTCGGGACAGTCTCGAAGAACTGCGAGGTGCGCCTAATGAAGACCACCCTGCAGACATTCAATAAGCATTAACAACATATGCTCTCCTCCCGATAGTGATGTAATGGACATACTTACAATTCAATATCGTAAATGGACAAGAAGCTGGTGAACACGTCATATTGTAGTACAGTTGGTCGTTCTCAGCGTCGGTCGAGTTAACTGTATACACAACAGATCCTGTAGTAGATGCGGTGGATAATGTCATTTGAGCTAACGAAACGAAGATAGAAACAATTTATTAAATTGGTATCGATGGTATACGATTCTGGGGAGTTAAAGCGATCAGAAAGTTTACGATAGTCGCTAAAAAGTGTACTATGTCTACTACACGTACGATGTTATAATAGTCCCTATCTTTCTACTAAAAGGAGTCATTATTTTAAACTTTGATGAGTTGATGCCGATTGCATGAGCAATCACTATAATTAAGGGAGTTGGTAAATCATTTCAATCTGTCTGTTAGTGCCAGTAAAATATGCGAAACGTATCTAACAGATTTGATAATAGCAGATATTATACAGTAGAATACATTACGTAACCATTACTGAATAAGAAAGTGACTTGCATAATTTTTGTGCATCGTTTCTATTTTAGGATATTTAAGTAGTGTAGTGGGTAATCATAGCGTCAAGTGAAATCTCATTCAAAGAGGTCGTGAGCAAAGGTAACGTGAAGTGGACTTTAGCATGGGGAATATTGGGCCTGAATAGCATCAAAAAATAGTGGGTCTGTTTAGCGATAAGGGAAATGGAACAGGTGGGGTGACGTCACAGTACTGGACATTGCTACAATGTTGCAAGGGGCTTACCTCAATCGGGCAAAACAGGGACAGCGGGGGGAAAGGGATAATGCTTTGCGGGTCAGGTCATCAGTCAGCAAGCTCAGCGGTGAGACTATACAAAAAAAAACGCTTGGATGGGGCGGGATCGAACTTCCGCGCGGTACCGGCAAACAAAGACAAATATTGCCTGGTGGGACGATACGTATCACTGAATAGACATAGATATCACACAAACATATCAAATGCACAAAGAAAGATACACATAGGGCAAACGAAGGGTATCTTTTCGAGGCATTGGAGTGGTTCTGAAAAGGGCATTCGTTTTTTTTGTTAACACCATTCCGTTAACATGGAGGGCATCGCAAGGATCTCCTTGACTTCCTCAAATTTAATCTGAGTTCTGGGCCGTAGATTAAGACTCTTTTCAGACAGCCACATATATCATTTGTTTCGAAAGGGCTGTATCAGTCATATGGGTGATAGTAGTCCATTATAATTTGACATACATGGGATAGTCCTAGTAGGACAGTTTTGACGATAGGAGAGTAGATAATTCTACATTAGTCCACATCTTGTGACGAGAACAGCAGAAGGGAATGAGTTGGACCTCGGTTATTTTTAGAGGAAGAGCGAATCGAAACGGATTGAATGTTTCTCACCAATCCTAATACGCGTTACAAAAGTTAGGCACAGTGCGGCGACTCTACTCCAATCTGAAGAGAGCTGCCTGTGACACCACATAATCTCTATTGGTGAGCTAGAGTCTGTTCGCAGTGAATCCATACGACAGAGCTAGAACATTAAGGAAACTAAGAAGACGATGAATTGAGGTGCACCGACCGTGGAGATAAGAGGTGATAGCATAGGAGATAACTAACACGGATATACTTCCAGATGAGATCGATTTTAATTGGGATTTATTCAAATATTTGGTCTTCTTCTTCACAAGAATTTGTTTCGGTACCATTACCTTTGTTACCATCTCCTTCCTTACCACACGGTAAGGATTTTAACCAGAGACAGAAAGAAGAATCGGAGAAATTTTTGCAAGAACAGAAAGAAGCAGAAAATGCAAGGAAGACGAGTGTTTGACACTTTCCATTGATTAAGACAGCTTGAAGTCCCCCATTTGGGTAGATTCTAGCTGGCCAGCAGAATTGACAGCATAATGGAATAGAGCCTGGAAATCTATTTAACTATTGGACCAAGCCAAAGAACGAAGAAAAGCGAAACACTTGTTACAGCAAGCAAGACTGTCAAAGGACACACCTAATGGCATTACTGAAATGCAAAAATTGCAAGAAGTTTTGGCTTCAAGCTACACATTGAAAGTACACGAACAAGAAGTTTGCAGATCTCTAATGTCTCAAGCAAATAATTAAAAGACGGAAAATAGTTTCACGTCTATCATCACAATGATCATCATGATCATTACCATATTATATTATTACCATATCATATTACCAGTATAACTGGATTCCTGGGATACAGTCATTATTGTGAGAAATGAGACTACGACTAGAGCAATCGAGAGAAAAACAAGTGTTGTGAATCAAAATGCTAAGGATGTTTGGCTTCAAAACCCTGTCTTGACGAATGGCAAGTTCGCGTGCATTGCCCTGATTGTCAGCGCACCTTTCTCATCTCAACCTGTTACCAACATGTAAAGACGCATGGTCCACGGCGGAATAGTGCTTGTTGGGATTATGCCATTCCTGTAGACAAGTCATGCGTACCAATAATGCCAAGGCTCATGTATGTCATGAAAGAAACGATTTACATTTGTCACCAAATTGTTGACTTGGAAAATGAATGCTTCATTCAAAACTACCAAACCCAATAGGACGAAAATAACGAGATAAAATTGAATTTCGTCTATTTTATTTTGAAAGCATGCAAGAAACAGGCACAAACATTCATTTTTTCTTCATTACAACCAATAGACGAGAAGTGGAGCCAAGAGGTCAATAAACATTAAGGAGATTACTTGCGCAACAAGGAACATAAGTGGATCCAACATGCCCGAAACGGAGGAGGTGAAAAGACCATTAGGAGATATTAAGTGGATGGTTGGGGTTTAGAAAAAAACAAGATCGTCTGCTACGAGTTTAATAGTTGCTTATTTGAGGCATGTTCAATAAGCTACCATAAACGTGACACTACAAATTAGTTTTTACAACGTACCATGGAAAACATGTAGCAGGCCACTTGTCATCGACGCTTGAAGTTAGAACAGCAAGGATAATACATTTTGGAAATGTGGGAACACGAGTACCATCACCGATTGAAAAATCATCCCGATTTTAAACACATAGTGAAAATTTACAAGTGGTTCCCTTGAATCCTGGAAATTGTCTATACGTAGGAGGGACAATTATCACCTATTTGCTGTAGCAACCAAAGAGGAAAAACGATAGTAAATCAACTACTTGGACTTATGTTAATTGTGTCCTTACGTTTGCAAATATTCTCACTTTTACGCAGGGTATCCATAATTGCTGACAAAATACTACAACATTGACAACAATTCGAAGGATTGGTCAAGTGCAAAAACTTTCCTCCCACTGACTTGTAGCTAACTGTTTTACCTCACCATTTTGAAGAAAAACTGGTGTTTTCATTGGGCCGTACTTGTGTCTTAACGTGCAAACAAGACAGACCTTCTCAGCACACTCAGGAAGAGCACACCTTGACAGAAGCGTGGGTCAGCGTGGAAGTGTTTAAAGCTCTGGACCCAGGGTACCAACTAATAAGAGTGTACGAAATTTACCACTTTAACAAGACAAATAAAATACCACACTGGCGTCCAGACTCAAAATGACATTTTGGCAGATTACATGAATACCTTTCTCAAATGGAAAGAAAAAGAAAACGGCTATCCATCCTGGTGAAACACTCCGGAAAACTAAATTGAACTCAAAGGGAAATTCTCGGAGCATGAAGGCATCACAGAAGACCACGTGAAGAACAATGAAGAAATGCAATCGTTTTCCAAAGTAATGTTGAATTATTTGTGGGGTAAAATGGCACAACAAGATGGATTATTTGACATAACCTTCCAGCTACTTCTAGATGATTTACGACAAAATTGAAGCCAAAATAAACTTCAACTTACTTCGTGAGGATTTTTTTTTCTTGGTCAATTACGAAGAATTATACGTTTTATATGACGACGAATTGGAAAATATCATTGAGGTCTACGTGACAAGCCATGCTTGGTTAAAATTGTATGAAACGTTACACCAATTAGGAGATCGTTTGCTGTATCTGGCTCGGACAGTTGCATATACATCGATCGTCTGGGTGAACGTCACCATGTCATTGACGGAGACCATTTTGGAGACTGGATGGATGACAAATTTCTAAGCATTGATAGTGACGGTACCAAAAATTACGGTTACGAATGCTGGGATCCACAAGGAGTGCACATCGATGTGTAAAGTTAAAGGATTGACTCTCAATTATCTTACCAGGCAAGTGGTGAACTTCGTGGTATTGTAAAAGGTGCAGCCATCCGGAGATGATCAACATTTTAAAACGAACACGTACCAACTTCACGAGATTCTACGCTTAGGCACACACCAAATTTTCAGTCGAAGAATTGTATCAAAGCGTGTACCAGAAGCCTGTGCGTTTTACCAAACCCGTCATTTTGTCGTATGGACATGCCGATATTCGTGACCATATCAAGGGGAAAATGTACAATAAAATAGTCTTTTGTGACTATCATTACCAAGCCCAAAAGACAAATCCTTTCAAAGAGACAGTTCTTTGATTCTGAAGCCGGGAGAACCCCCGTTTGACTCTGACAAGTTTGATCGATCGTTCACCAAAACGGATCGTGTTGTTTTACAAAGAGTGGCGATCGGCGTACAAGACAAGCCAATGGCATTCCATTGCATTTGTGGAAGGCATTCCTGATTAATATGACGGGATCGTTTCTGGCCCTAGTCAAACCCATCTGGTCATCTTCGATGAAATGTTTGGAGAAGACGAAGAATAAATTATACTGTGATTTAAGCGCATAGGTCATCATCTTAATGCCAATATCATTTACATCGGCACAAATTTGTTTCAACAAAACCCATCGTTCCATTAGTCTCAATGCTCATTAGGTGGTCATGTTTAATAGCCCCATAGATAAAGCGCAAGTACACGTGTTAGCCAAGCAGTTAGGACTTCCTTTGATGACCCATGCTTAAGAACATTCCACTCACATCCCGCACGCCAATTTACTCGTGGAATAAAAACCCACCACTCCCGATTATTTGCAATTTCGTAATCGTCTGTTTCGTCATTGGTGCTACGATGTGTACACAATCCCGTCAACTTAACACCAACAACGATCAATAAAAAAAATCGCGGACACTTGGGGACTGTATCACATCGTAAACAAGACGTCACTTTAGTTCTCTTTCCTCGTTAAATTTAATCGTGCCTTGTACAGTAACAGTTGCAAAGAAATCTACAAATACGTACTCATGTTTTAGAAGCCAGTTTCAAGGAAGTCTTACGAAGGTTTAGGGTGACAGCATGTCAATTAATGAAAGGGATCGTTCACATTCCACATCAAACCAAACTTTTTATTGACAGAAACAACGTAGACTAGACGCAACTGGCAGATAAACCCATCGACACACAAACTAAAATGCAAATCATTTTAAAACTTGGAGACAGCAGTTCCCAATGCCCCTAAAGTCCTTCCCAGGAACAAAGCCACTCCCATACCTCAAGGTAACCAGAATAAGTAAACAAGCAGTGGTTTCATGGCCAGGTCAAATCCTGACAATAATAAAAGTTCCCACAAGACGAAAATCCCAAGAAATGGTTCCATAAAACAGCTTCTAATCGCAGGAGAGGCACCGTGTCTAGGACGGAACTTTACATCCCCAAGCCATAACCTGCAGCAAAGTTTACCGCTTTTCAAGTGGTCTAAGACCCTTAAACTTCTCCGATGCTGGCGATATTTTCAAACCTGATATGGAACGCATCGCATCTTTCATTATTTGATGAAAAAAATGGAATTCCATGTCTCCAGAAAATTGTCCTCCAGAGGAGAATCCCTCTACATCTTTATCCACTGCGACATCTTCTCACAAGGTATCTGCCCACAAAATAAAACAAAAGAGAAATAGGGCATATTTCTGAGTTAACTGGATTTTCCATAGCAGGAATTGTCCAATTTAGTCTGTTGCCAACCCATCAATGTTCCGCCATGCCTGCCTTGAACATGATATGACGGACCTAGAGTTAGTGACGTCACATTTCAACACATAAAATACGATGGGGATCAGTGTTTATGCTCCTGAATGCTCAAAGAAGTGAATACCATCACCATCTTGTCCTCTGTTCGAAAAGGAAAACGAAAACGAAAAGGAAAGCCGTCGCATCCGAATAAACGCTTAGCCAACCATCCACGTTTACCCGAGAAAGGCATACTTGTCTAAAGAAAAAATGGAGCAACCAAAGGAAAGGATAGTCAAAAAAAAAATATAAAATGGCGTGTGCAAGAACAAAGAACCACACGTTTACCTCCAAATTCTCCTTTGTCTGAGATATCCCATTTAGAACACAAATTGTAGTCGTTGATGCAACGCAAAGAGGTGCAAGAAACTAAACATCGCAACGGATTTGTCAGAAGCAGAACCATCACAGCGGTACGGTCAAGTGTTGCAACGACTTCACTTCTTTCACAAGAAAGCTTTGGACTTAAAATGGTACACTGACACTGAAAGTATCAAAGGCTAAGATGAAAAATTTATCACCATCACCACCACGAACACCTCACCCCAAGACAGACTCAACCCACGGATGCGTGACGAAGAAAAGGCACGAGAAGTCATTCAAAAACAGTCAGAAACTCTAATCCCGAGAAAGATTGTCGACCACACCCCAAAGAGAACTGAAATCGTGAGTTTAAAAGATGCTGTCCACTCCGCCATCGATAAAAGTAAAAAGAAAGAAGGGAAATAAGAAGTGAAAAGCGCAAAGAAGACCAAAGCCATCATAGTAACGTCACCACTACGACACTGGACGTCTACTCTCGTGGCCTATCAGACACGAAATCTGTTCCCAAACCGCCCACGGACCCAATCCAGAGCAGCATCACTGAAATGTGTTTAACTTATTGAAAACAATTCCTGATGGAAACGTTGTTAGCCAGCATTTACAACGATCCAGCCAATCCTTCAGGTTAGGGAGGAGTTCATAATTTGTATCGTACTGTCAAAACCCGACTGAAACGTTTCCGTGTACCTCAAGTGGAACGATGATTACAAGAACAAGCCACCTACAATTTACAGACGAAAACTTTCCATACGTCGAACAGGCGTGGATGGCATCGATCATCAATATGAAGCCAATGTCCCTCATATGACCACCTACAATTGTGGCTATAACTATTTGTTTTGTCTCATTGACGTGTTTTCGAACTTTGCCTGGGTCGTGCTATTGAATTTCTATTCTAACACCGAGTTAGTGCAAGCCCACAAACTGGTGTTGAAACAAAGGGGTAGACACCCTCTTCGATGTGAAACTGATAAAGGTACCGCATTACTGAATAAAAAGCTTTCCAAAAAGAATTGAATAAACAAGACATTCATTTTTTCACTACCGAGAATCCCAAAGCCAAAGCCAGCATCCTATATCGTTTTTAATGCACTTTGAAAGAAAGCATGTGGAAATAATTTACGCATCAGCACACTCTTAAGTACAATGGCGTCTTGCCACTCGTCGTCCTAGCGTACAACCAAACTTACCATCGGAGCATGGATAGTGTTCCCCAAAAAATGACTTCCGTCAACGATGTGACTATCTTTGAGCACCTGTTTGGTACTCCACGTTTTTGGCTGTTTTTATGATAGATGAATTGTTGAGCACTTTCTACAAAGGTTACTTAATCAACTGGACCATCGAATTGTTTCGTGTTACTTGAAGAGTGCGTGGCTGTCATCATGCCGTCGACAAATTAGAAGACATGAACGGGGGAGTGTTAATCGGATCTTTCCCTAGTTACAACAAGTAGACAATAACAAAACGAAGATTACGACATCAAAATCATTCCATATCGAACAAACCATAAAGTAGTAAATCGACGTGTCACGGAATTCATGTATGTTGTAATTGACATTCCCCCGGGCTTGACTCTTGGATAGAAACCCTTCTGTGTTGATAGTATATATTGGGTTATTTTCTTCACTTATGTGTTGATTTTAGATAATACTTGAAATATTGTAAGGGATGTCGTCCTTCACTTCCGTGCATGAATTATATAAACAAAGCATTCGTCATTCGCGGCATTCAACAAATGATGACGTAACAGGAGGGAGTATGATGGAGAAGACGATCGTGGCAATGCGGTATAGTCTTATAACCTGATAGAGGAGACGCTCGTGGCAATGCGGTATAGTCCTATAGCCTGATGGAGGAGACGCTCGTGGCAATGCGGTATAGTCTTATAGCCTGATGGAGGAGACGCTCGTGGCAATGCGGTATAGTCTTATAGCATGATGGAGGGACGCTCGTGGCAATGCGATAAAGTCTTATAACCCAAAAAGATCAACTATTTAAAGAAAGGAAAAGGCGTATTGAACGAAACAACAAAAAATAAAAAAAGAAGAAAGAGCATTAAGAAGATACAATTTAAATGAGAGCTTGGAACGAAAGGATAGTATATGAAAGAGGAGAATGAGAAGAGGATGAAAGAGAATTAAAGATGAAGAGAAAGAGGAGGAAAATGATGAAAATAAAAGGAAGACAAAAGCGATGTAAAAACTGAGAAAATGGCGAAAAAGTAGAAGAAAGGAGGAAAAATAGAAAAAAAAGAGAAACATGAAAGGCTCTTGTCGGGCCTCTCCACTGGGTTGAAAAGATAGCATTTCTCCTTGTGTGTCTGTTTTGTGTTTGTGTTATATTTGTGTGATTCATCTATATCTATATCTATGATATGTCCCGTTGCGTTAGGCGATGTTTATGTTTGTTGATCAGTACCGAGCGGAAAATCGTTTCAGTCCCATCCAGGTTTGTACAGTTCCACCGCATTTAGATAACAATCCAAATCACACATTATATATAATCTAGCGACTGCTTTTGATTAAAATCCAGCACACTACATATGATATCCATTAATGACCATTTTATTACCATAGAAACACGTACATATTCACAGATACAGTTCTGCTAAAAAGAGTAGAAACTATCTATACACTTTCACACACATACTAGAACGCACAATGATTAGCAGTGTTTATAGACACAATATCATATCCTTACACACAAGCATAATATCACATAGCTTGATGGTGTGATTTAGATTTTTAACGCAGCTTCAATAATTTGAATCATATTGTTACGAGGTCTGCAATGTGGCATTTTGTTTTGATGTCATGTTCCACTGACGCCAGGCTGGCCAATGTTTAACAATGACATCTTAATCCTGCTAGTACTATAATTTTAAGTCCTTGGCTTCCTTCACCTGAGGCGGAAGTTCTATCCTTTTGTCGATATCACATAGAATAGCGAAGGTTTCAAATGGTGTTATAAGTTCTACATGCCAACTGCATAGACATACACACACATCGAATAAATACTACACATTAAGCGAAAATTACGTTTGCAAATACGATTATCTCTCTTTTCTTGTGCTCTTGGTGGCCCTGAAAAGATGGCTTGGGCTTCACTACTCTTCAAAGTAGTTACATCCCCCAGGTCTGGCACAGCACGCCGTACATTGCGTCCGCCAAGATGCTTTTGTGGAGATCATCAGCTTTAAAGTACGTTCTTTGGTCTCCTTTTCCTGCTTGATTATTCGACCCGGATGACCAACTCTCCAAAATATTTCCTGGATATTCATCCATTTTGATTTGAAGCGCAGAAATCGCACCTATCTCTTCGGCTGCTGCCTTACCCATCTGTCTTTCGCCGAGGTTGTTTTCAACTTTGAAACATCTTTGTCCATCACCTCTTTGACAACTTCTTGACTGATGTGAGTGAAGTCACTTCCAAGTTAATGATTTTGGTATGGGTAACAATCCATTTCCTTTATTTTGTTTAGGAGGTAATCCACCCTATCCGTAAAAGAAACATTCCATCCGACGCTGCCCAAGGTTTTCCCCACAAAATAATTAATATGGCTTTGACAAAAGATTGTATTTTTCGTTCTTTTCTATGCCTTCCAAAGTCATACTTTCTAAGAGTCGGTACCATTTATCCTTGTCATCTGAAATCTGAGTGGACACTGGATAACCTCCAACTTCAAGATTCAATTTGAAACATTTGTTGACGTAGCTGAAGAAGACCTAGGTATTTGTGTCGCCGTTCTTTTAATATTATTATGTGGTAGGAAAGTGTCACATTCAAAATAGAGCATGAAATAATTCGACACCTACCCACAATCTAGTCACAATGTGTTCTTCATCCATGTCACAGCACGATTGGTCTAGATTACATGTTTCAGGACCCGTAAGACATACAGTGAACATTAGTTATCCTTTGTAATGATGTGATACGACAGGATGGTACAAGTCGGCTGGAGGTAAGACATTTACATTCTTCATCCTTCGTATTGGCAACAATATTCCACATCGATGTGTTCTATTAACACCGTAGGGTACCCAGCAGGAAATTGAGCACATTTGCCCAAACAAGGACACAAACCACACATGTTTCCCATTTGTTCTCTTTGGGATCCGCCAAGTCGTACAACAATCGAGTTGCATTGATTCGTCCTCAAAATGACGCCATATTGTACAACAATCGAGATGCATTGATTCGTCCTCGCAATGACAGCATGTCGTATCACAATCGAGTTGCATTTATTCGTCTTCTAAATGACGCCATATCGTACCACAATCGAGTTGCATTGATTCGTCCTCGCAAAGAAATGTCACGTGGATTGAAATGTTCAATGTCCATCACTTCGTAATTATCGGTAGAACGTCACAATTCTGGATCAGTTTTGAAAACATGGACCATAATCATGATCAAGCTTTTCTATCGTTAGATATCCTGAACTATTTGATCCCAGTCCTCGTTTTCTATGTTAAACACTGGGAAAAACTATACAGATTTCCTGTAGGGAAACACGTGCGGCATCCACGAAATTATCATACTTGAAATTCTTAAACGATATTTTGTCTTATAAATCAACAAAAGCTTTCAATTTTCTTTTCTCACCTAGCATGTTTTATCCATTTGTCTTCAATTTCAAACAGGTAATCAAGCCAACACAAATCTTTGCCATAATACAGACGGATAACTGAGATATAGGAAAGATGGTAAATATAGCTATTTTTTTTCTCAGACATGAACTTCTCTTGATTGATCTATCAATTATGGTAATAGCAGAAAGCTTCATTCAAATATTCGTTACACATAACCTTAATGCAGAAAAAAATTGTAGAAATTTTCCACTGTAATGACGAAAAATGTCCAAATCAGATAAACAATAGTTTAACATACGATCTTAAAATTAAAAGGCAAATGAAGAGTGCGTTTTGTGCTAAACATAAAATGCGTCTCATTTACAGTTCATATCATCGGGAACGTACTAGTTAAAAACACGAAAATGTGAGTGCCAAAGTGCTGATTAAGGTCGGTATTGAAAAAGGGTGGTAAATAAGCCTTTGTCCTTTCCGCCATTCGATACGTTTTATGTATTCAATCAAAGTTGCGACTAAATAAATAATGTAATCTTTGAAATGTACCTTTTTACTTTCATGTTGATGCGTTTGGTTTAATTTCTTTTCACTGAGGGACATACCGTACCTTGTACTTAATAATATATATTTTTTAACTTGTCCATCATATCCCGAGAAAATGTGAGTCATGATTCTAGTATATCGATGATAGTCCCCACAATGTTGGCTGTTTTCTTCTCTCACACGTGTCTTCGATAGAATGTAAGATTCATTTGACAAAATCGTGAAGTAGTATTGATGTTGAAAGTTCTCGATTCATTTCTTTCCTGGATAAACGTGTACCTTTGAGTTGTTGGTTCAAGTAAGATGTCCACAATCATATTACAATTTTATTAATTCGCACGTACTTTTCTGTTGTTGAACGTGTTCATACAATGTTGTTCGTAACACGCAGGACTGACAAGGATTCACTTGCTAGTCTAGCAGTGAACCCATCCGTTTCCGGCAGGACTGCATGATTCATTGATCACATTTCTCAATAGGGTATGATTATCAGTGTCATCCTATGATACTACTAATGGCGTATAGATGCTCTTGATAACGACAAAAATGAATATAGTTTCCTTTTGTGACGTCAGATCTTCAATAAACGACATATATATGTTGTTTCTGCTTTTACGTGAATGACACACACCATTTCTTTGGAAATGTCTGCTTGTTGCTAAAAGACTTCTCTTTGTTGTTTGTCTCTGTCCCATCATCGTATACATTTATATGCTCTTTACATTGTGCGGTTTCGTTCTTCTCAGCATATATTCTACCCGAGACAATGTCATGTGGTAGGCAAGTCTGTTGTTGTGAGTTGTCATTTCTGTGTGTAGGTTAAACGTGAGTCATGTGAAGAGTCGTTTTTCGTCAGTGATTTTAAACTTTTCATTTTATTACTGGACTTGCTATGTTTTGTCAATGACTTTGGAATATGTTAATTCTGCTAAACTCCATCAAGACAGGAGACTAAAAAATGTCTTGAGTAGTCGAGAATATCAAACGAACGTCACCTTTAGATTGATATTGTATTGCAATGTTTCTAAGAAATCCCACAAACAAGTAATGAAACTTGCTTTTTCTCGCACCTAGACTATTTAAATTAAACCGTTTTGATGCAAACCGCGGAACTAATTATTCAGGAAGTCATTGATTGCGCCATCAAATGATGAAACTAATCTTCGAGGCTAATGAACGACTCTCATTTCTGGTGGAACGTCACTTGAATAGAGAATCGCAGAGTAGTGTCTCATTTCTAATAGATACAGAAGGCCTCTAAAAGAAACAATGGCGATATTTTAATCATAAAACGCTTATTAACTTGACGTTATTAACTTTCGCAAACTCTTTTAACGATCAAATCAGACTCCTACCCCTGTTGTTGCCGGTTTGGTGGTACAATTAGCAACCGTTACTGCTAGTGCTGCAGAGATCTCAATGTCTGTGAGCATAAATGTGGTGATGGAAGTTTTAGCAGGTGAATGTACCTTTCTGTTGGGTTTAACCAAAGTAATCTAATTCATTTGTCTTAGATATTACTGTCAAATGGTCTCGCAGAGCAAACAGCGTTTAGTTTCTTCTACCTTTCTTCTTTCTTCACAACTCAAAGGTTTCCTCTTCTCATCTTATTGCTTTCGTTCCTCCTATTATTACATGTGTTGAATAAATGCTTCAATTGCTTTATTCTCACAGTGCAAAACATAAACCTCTCCCAATCGTCCTTCTGTATCTTTCTGATATCAACCACCAACGGTAATAATGGAACGAGCGTGTATTTGGTACTATACTCTCAGGCAAAAGTCAGCCAAAGCTAAATTGAACCCACACTCTTCTGGAGGAATACTGGCAACAGATACAGTAGCAGTCGTCGTCATGTAACTATAATCGGAGTGTGCTAGCGGTGTGTGTGTGTGTGTGTGTGTGTGATTTGGATTTCTAACGCACCTTAACAAGTGTTCAGTCATATCGCTTCGTGTGGCAGCTTATTGTGATTACGAACGCTGGAACATCATGCTGCAGACATGTATCATCATGCCAGATTCAATTGAATTATCCTGACACCAGTCCTAACACAAACCTCTTAAATGATTAAATAAGTCAGCTGCTGGATAGTATATGTGGTATATTCGCATGTAATCACGAAGCGGTTTCTGAAATGTACAGCTTGTCTTTTGGATAGTAATAAAAAAGCAATTAAAATACAATACATCTGATGTGATTGGATTGTATATACAAGTCGTAACTTTAGTATTCCCATTTGAGACTACAAAACTATATGAGGACATGCATTGGAAACCTCGATAGCTTGTTGCAGTGGAGGCTCTATGGCCTCAAACAAATTTCTTTCAAGAGGCAACAGACTTTTAACCCTTGGAAGCTATAAACTTTCAGGCAATAATATCAATCTCACGGCTCTTGTATATTAATCTCCTGATGTTGTAGATTTATTAGCTGAGACCCCATTCCCTCAAATAATTCACTATCATCATCAGTCTAGAAGTCTGATAGAGCGTTGAAGCACCACACAAGATCGGACAACCAGCTTCCTCCATTCCTCTTAATTTTCCGTCTTTCTCTGCGAGTCACTCAATGTCAAGCCTGTTCACAGTCGAATGTTGTCTTCTCACCTCTTTCACTGTCTGCTTCTCTTTCGTCTTCCTTGTGCAGGATTATCTTGGCAAGCCTCGATGATCGTGAGACATGTCCATACCACTGCAGTTTACGTTTTGTCACTGTGCTCAGGAGGTTTTCATTCCGTATTTCTTCATTGGTGACACAGTTTTTGTATGAGACTCTGATGATCTTTCGAAATCATCTCATATATGTGGCTTGTATCATTGTCCATGATTCACAGGGGTAGAGAAATATGGCGATAATCAGTGAGTGTATCAGTCTGACTTTTGAACTGAGTGCAATCTTCTTCCAGATGTCTTCAGTTTTGTCAGTGCTAATGTTGGCTGTGCAATCCTGGAAAGTACGTCAGGCATTGATCCTTCATCTGTTACAATTCCTGCCAGACACTTAAAGCTCTGGACTGTTTCTAGCTTCGTATTTTGGAACCTGATGTATGTACTGATGCCCTTGGTGTTGTTGGACATCAGTTTTGTCTTCTCTACAATGATTTCCATGCTGTAGGCAGTGAAGATTTTGTCGAGACTCTCTACTAAGCTTGTTATTTCTTGCTCATTTCCTGCTAGTCCATCAATGTCAGGAAACCTTAAGTTGGTGACTGTTCTGCCTCCAATGCTGACAGTCATTCATGCTTTTCAAGAGTGTCAGCCGTGATTCTCTCCAGAAAGATTTTGAATAATGTGGGAGAGGAAAGACAGCCTTTTCTGACTAAGACTGTCATTCTGAACTGGTCCATATGCTGCCGTTGAAATATACTGCACTGGTGGTCTTGTCGTACAGGGGCTCTTTTACTGTGATGAGGTTGGCATTTATGTTGTATAGTCTCATGGTCGCCCAAAAGACTTCACGTTATATCCTGTTTTGGAGATACTTCCCACACAATATCCTGAGATTGAAGATCTGCTCTGTTGTGCTGCGCCCTGCTCTGAAACCCGCCTACTAATCGGCAATTATCTTTTCAGCCTGTGCCTTCAGTCTGTTCAGGAGTATCCTCAAAATGACTTTGCTTGGATGACTTGTAAGACTTACTGTACGGTGGTTGAGACTGTTGTAAGTTTCCTTTATTGGAAAGGGTGATTATCAGTGATTGCGTGTCAACTGCAATGGTCACTCTCCTGTTAGACAGATCTTGCTGCACATGTTTTTGGGAGATCCAATCATTGCTTTTCTTCCTATTTGAACCAATTCTGCTGTCCACTTCTGCTGACTTCCTCTTTTTTAACAATCTCGCTGCTGCTTCTACTTCTTCCCGTATGATAGGGTGGTTGTCATTGTTAATTACTGGTGGGATGTTCAGTACCTCTGGATCTATTGTGGATTGGTGATTGTCTAATTTTGTGCAGTACTCTGCCCAGCTTTTCATAATGTCGTTTTCTTCAGTAAGGCAGTTTCCACCTTTGTCCTATGAGAAGGTAACTCGCCGTTGCCTTGTGCTCATTAGAACTTTAACCAGCTGGTTCGTTTTCTTGCTGTTGTTCTTTTTCAAGTTTCCCTCAATGTCTATTACTGTTCTTCTATGCAGTTTTATGTTGTTTTTTTTCATGCTTTTCTTGATTTTCCAGTTGACTGCCTTGTACTGCTCTGCCCCATCTGTTTCATTATTCTTCTTCTTCAGCTCCCGCCTCTTGTCCGACAGGTTTTGGACATCAGCCGTAACCCAAGGTTTCTTTACTAGGCGATGTCTACAAAGGATTATGCTTGCTGTTTCGGCTGTTGCTGTTTTGAAGGTGGCGATGAACGTATCAATGTCTGTATGGTCAGCGTCTAAGATGGTTAGCGGTGCAAATATTCCATGAATGTTTGCTTGGAAGGCTTCTGCTACTTCTGGATCCTTCCGGTTCTCGAGATCGAAATTTATTCTTGTTTGGTTATCTTTCTTGACCTTCTTTAGATGTAGCCTGAAGGTCATCATCACCAGATCAAGGTCAATTCCAATGTCTGCTCTGGGAAAGTTTCGAGTCTTGGCGATGTTTACACTTGACTGTATGCGCCTCTTTACCACGATGTAGTTTATCTGACTATGAGTTTCTCCGGTTAGACTATACCATGTCCATATTCTGGATACTTTGTATTGCCTGAAAGTGATTGCCAGCATAAGGTCGTTGTAACTAGCGAATTCCATGAGCCTGAGGCCTCTCGTTGGACATTGAATTTCAGCAACGCAAACATGTTCCTTTTCAGTTAATACAAGCGTCCTCGCCTGTCTCGCCATTCCAGTCGTCTTGCACAACAAGAATGTCTTTCTTTGGTCATAGTCTGAAGTTTGGGCATATGCCTGTATGATGGTGATGTTGAATGGAGTTGCCCTTAGGTGAATGGCGATGATCCGGCTGGAGACTGGCCAAAATCCCATGACAGTATTCACGCTGGCATTGTGAATAAAGAAACCAGCTCCCAGTTTTTGTTTGTCCTCTCTGTCAGTGAAGTACAGTTTGTGGTCTTCCAAAGTAGTTGTTTCTAAAATGTTCTTGCATTGAACCTCACAGAGTCCTAGGATGTTCCAGCGGTATCTCTTCATTTCATATGTAAGCTTCTCAAGCTTTCCAGCTGATCCCAGTGTTCTCACATTCCAGGTGACAATGGAGATGTTTTTCCTGACACGAATCTTGCTGCTCTGAGCACACGTCCTATACTTTCCACCTCCGCCCTGGTGCATGACGGTAGGCGTGACTGTTGTTGACCCGGGCGACGATTGAGCAGGTATGGGATGAGTAGTGTTTTTCATTATTCATGTGGTGTGTCTAGAGCAGCTGACATCTGGCGGAGCACAACCCTCTCCATGCCGGACCACAGCCGATTTTCTCCAACTAGGTGACTCGCCTTGGTCACAAACATGTAGCCGTTGAGCTGTTAGCAGCCCTTCCTCATTACCGTTGACTTTATCTCGGAAGTTCTTCCACCCATTGATGCCATGTTAACATCACACTATTTATCCATAGCTAGAAGACTCGTTGGGGGAGGCGGAAGCGTCTACCTTCCTGTGCAAATCTTGAGTACCTGCCCACTACCCACAAAATTACTTGCCGTATATATCAAAGGAACTCATACATATAAAATGGGATTGAGACATAATGACGTATGACAGAAACATAAACTAGATTGTTTGCTTATTTGACTTGTAACATATTCAATCTTTATTAATTTCTTATTGACATGAATGCTAAGAAGTCAAAGTTCTTTTCTAAGAGTGTACACGCTGTAATAGACAACTGTTTGCATACTTTGTTACTTAAACATAAATTAAACCGAAAAATATTAAACCTTCCTTAAGAAACGCATATTTGAAATATGTTTAAATATGCAACTTGAAGGAAGAAACTAAAATATCTCTCGCGCGCTCTGACGCACACACATTACTATGATTGAATAATTTCATCAATTCCGAATTTGTTATTTTCCGATTTCCACCTATTTAAGTGTGTAACACTGTACCTTACCTGGTAGATTTGTGATAACTGGGGCAGAGTTTCGAACCAAGTAGACGGTGAAGGTTCCGGTAACAGGGTCGTACCCATCAGTACACTGGATAGAAAGCGGGTAATTGTTTCTGGTGGCGTAGCTGAATCCAGGATTACTGTTACTGTATATTCCGTAGGCTTCAACGAAGGCGATAAAAGGAAATATCCATTTTATGCTATTTATATGTCAGTGTGAATTTTAGAAAAGCATGATTATAATGTAAGTCAATGACCAAATAATTATAATTCATTGAAGTACATATTATGAAACTTCCAGAAATTCTTTAAATAGTGTGTAACGGTAAACACATCAACAAGTTTCGTTTCATATAAAAAGTTTTGGACATGTGTCATTTGCCACATTTATTTGCCCACGGAAATAACAGAGCTAAGTCTGATTAGAAGCAATCAATATTTTTCTCGAAGCGTATATTTAATTCGTCGATTCTTTGTCCTCATCTTTGAGAAGCTAAATTGAATGTCACAATGGATTTATTTTGAAACATTACAACATTTTAAGTCTTCTATAATATGACAGTTTGACTTTTATTAGTCGTCATTTATAGTACGTTGAAAGAAAACATTTGATATTTTTCAATATTACATAAATATAATGAACTATTTATGTCACAAACGATGTATATACAATGTGCTTCCAAATCAACCATGAGGAAGAAAAGTGTTATATCCGATGTATATACAATGTGCTGGCGAATCATGTTGCTAATTTTGACTTATCTTTTGTTTCGCTAAATAAGATCGGTTACCTTACTAATCAGAAAAATACCGATCTGACAATTGTAACTTATCAACAGCTTTAAAGAAAATATTCCATAGTATTATATTATATTATATTATATTATATTATATTATATTATATTATATTATATTATATTATATTATATTATATTATATTATATTATATTATATTATATTATATTATATTATATTATATTATATTATATTATATTATATTATATTATATCTTAATACAATTGGAAGCCTTTGTTAAAGAAAACATGAATATTTTTAACTTGCAAACTTCATATTGACTATTAAGAAATTAGAGTCAGTAATTTATGTTTGATTGTGAATAAAACTTTATAGTCACTGATATAGCAGCCTATAATTTGTAAATAATTTACAGAAGCAATATCATCCAAAATTTGCTATATAATTTTACGGCATCATTTGAACTTTAAGAATCTAAGACTTCACGTTCAACGTCACGTCAAAGTTATTTCCTTCTGGATTAGTTAGTGCGACATTTATAGGTTACTGTATTCGTAAGGGATAATATGAACGAGTTCTTTTTGGATTAATTATGCACGATCTTTGTAGTTTCAAACAAATTGTCGCTTTGGTCTATTTAAAATTTAAATTTTGAATCATATTGTGAAATGAATGCGCATTACAACGTTTCCACTTAATCTGGAATAGATGGTTTTTGTTTTAGTGTTGAATATTGCGTCAATCCAGTGCAGTAAGTGGAATGTATTTCAACTGGAAGTGTACTCGAAGTTTCAGCATAGTTTGTGTGTGTATCAAGTGTTTAGTGGATATATCATTCGTATTTTCAGAACTAAGAAAGTACAATGTAAGGATAATCAGGATGATTAAATTTAAGTAAATTTAATACGATTCTTATTACCAGTTGAAGATGTCATATGTATGCCCTGTATCTTGCATCTCCCTGTTTAAGTGACCCAAGCTATTTCCTGTATCATACAGCGTGTGTCCTCTACAGCTAATATATTGTATCAAATTAGACGAGCAAAATTGCAAAGCAACTGCTGTGTGAGGAAAAAATTCTTTTTCATAGTATTGGCTAAATGACTTTGACATTCTTGATTTTATGCCAAACTGTTTAGTTGCATTTTTTTTTCTCGAATCTAACATTTTGACAGACTTGCATCATGGTATGCATCATGGTACGCATCTGATAGATATGCGACGGCCCATAGTCTGAACCATTCTATTTGCGAAAATATTTTTCCTAAACGTCTGTTACAATTATCAGAACGGGATTTTCAATTAATAAGTCTCTCACGTTTTTTGTTGACATGCGAATATTACAATCATTCATGTGCTTGTTTAAAAGTTTCGTTTCTTACTCAGTAAACTCGTCCACATCATTTACTTTATCATCTATAGTTTTAAAGTGACGAAAGAGCTTGTTTAGTTCATTGACATACAAATATAATAAACCAAACCATAAAGCGTATACTACATTAATGTGGAGTCTGTTTACAAAGTAGTTCCTAATGCACTAAACTATTTCTGGGCACACGTGTCGTGCACGTGAGTGCAATATCACAGGAGTTAATATCGTAAAATACTGCACTATTCTGATAATGAAAAGTTAACGGAAACAAAATGAGCATTCATTAAGAAGAAATGTCACGTGGCATTATGTCATTCGATGACAAAAATAGTTCGCGGAAATCATACAGTTATATCTTATTTTGAATTTAATATTTTAACATTACGTACCACTCTAAGTTTAGTTTAATTTACTGGCCATTTTTAATCGAACCCAGTTTCAAAATATTTATATTTAAATAACTCACTAGTTGAGCCAGAGATCTGACGGACAGTAAAAGGAACGCTGGCTGTGAGTAGAGAGCAGGAGACGGTATCAGTTGGATCCGTGACGGACAGGGTGTACAGCAATGTGGCCGCTTGAGTGTTCTCAGTAATCGACGTGGAATTGTCCAGGTTGTGAATTGTTGGTGGCTGAAATTCCACCGTATTAATATTGATCATTCTAAGCAAGCAGGGATCACAAGAATCTTTTTAATTTTACTTTATATGTTTTCTTTAAAACAATTGTGTTAGTATTCATTTCCATCCAACAAAACATGCAGTGGGAAATATAAGAATTATTGAACCAGCAAGATAAAATCGTTACATATTAGCTAATGGTTTAGCTCTTTCTTCTAATTGTTTATCTCCTTAATTGACCATCGAGATCTCCATTATTTTTTATACAGAAACAAAACATATTTATACCGATAAAATGTGCAGAAAATGTTATCTACAGAATTGTATAAAATAAATATTTCGAAAGATTGAAAGGCATCATGTCGCTGGCTGTACCAACATGTTCCAAGTATCGCAATTTTAACATTGCCTGAAAAATAATACGCTGGTTTTTCGTCAGCATGATCACTAAATTCGTGTAAATCATTACTAATTTCGTTTCCAAGAATACAAAGTACGATTTAAAATTATAACTCTGGAACCAAGAATATTGTTTTGTAAATTTAAGAAAGTAATTAACGTTATAGAATTTATGCTGGCAAATGATTCACTGCCATTATTTAATGTAAAGTCGTACAAATTCTGAGTTCAAATATCACAAGTAAATCATGACGCTAGGGTACAATATAAACTATGTTTACATCTTGCTTGATATTCAGCTAAAGTTCAGTAAAATGCAGAAGAAACGTTCTCCTTTTAGTTAAACTATTTCAAAAAGGACGAACATGAGTTAGCAACAATATATTGACTATTGACAACATTACCGCGTTGGTGACTGTGATGGTGAGTGTACTGGTGGCTGTGGTGCAAGAATCAGTTACTTTAAATACTAGCTGATGAGTTGCGACGGCGCCAGCTAAGACAGATCCAACAGTCACTTGTTCTTGAAAAAAATATCATTCCAAAAATAATATATAAATGCAGCAAATTGAAAACAAAAAGTGCAACACAAAATAAATCTTAACGGGACAAAACTCATTCAGCTCTCATCCAGTTTCTACAAAAGTCATGTAAAATCAGAGACAAGACAACAATAAACACAAACATGGGTCGAAAATGAAAAAGAAACGATGAAATAAATATCTTTAACGATATAAAATTCAAACTTTAAAATGTGAAATGCTTGACAAATGTGATCTGTATTTAATGTATAATGATGTAACTGTAAAGTATATCCCGGATGTTAATTGCCAGTAAAATTCTTAACAATTACACCATGATGAACTTCAAAATACATAGTAAATATATGTGAGTGAATAATGGCAAGATAGCTGAAATATTTTATCTGAACAAGAGATGGCTGAAAACAGATGAAGATTTTATTTGCCTATTTTTGTCTTATTTTGTTTTTGTTTATTCTTGCTTGGTGTGCAGGGCACTTGTGTGTGTGTGTGTGTGTGTGTGTGTGTGTGTGTGTGTGTGTGAGTTACGAAGAGTTACAGGCATGTAGCGAAGCATGGGAAACAATAACTGTAAACAATCCACCCACACACTTCTTAGTCCAACTCATGGAACTTGTCCTAAAACTCAACAACTTTGAATTTAATGAAGAAAAGTACCTACAAATCAATGGAACTGCAATGGGTACTAAAATGGTCCCTTCGTATGCTAACATGTTCATGGGAAAACTTGAGGGAAAGCTCTTATCATCGGTTGAGCGTACACCATACCAGTGGGTACGCTTTATCGACGATATAGAAATGAAGTGGCAGTATGGTAGAGAAAGTCTGGATGACTTCATATCAAAGGCAAACAACTTCCATCCTTTAATAAAATTCACGGCAGAAATTTCAAACTCAAACCATGTTTTCCTAGGCACAACAACCAGACTGGTGGAAAACAAATTACACAGACATCTACTTGAAACCAACCGACAAACACCATTATCTCCTACCAACCAGCTTTCATCCAAAACACTGCATTTGGAACATTCCATATAGCCAGGCACTGAGGATACGCAGAATTTGCTCCGACGATGAAAGATTCCTAGAAGGGTCTGAAGAGCTGGCTAAACATTTAATTTACCGAGGCTACGACAAAGTCCTGATAGCGGATGCAATCCAAAGGGCCAAACAACAAACCGTGATGACCTACTCAGATATGGACAGAAAGAAAAGGTTGATAGGATACCATTTACTCTGACCTATCACCCAGACAATCCCAAAGTAGGTAAAATCATCGCAAACCACTGGCCAACCGTGCAATCGTCAGACATCCTAAACCTAATACTTCCGAACAAACCTGTAGTAGCAAACAAAACGTGCAAAACAGAATGTGATTTATCTCATCACATATAAGATCTGTGGCCTTCAGTACGTCGGAGAAACTGAAAAGCTACACAAAAGGATAAACCTTCATAGATCTGATTGGATGACAAAAAAGCTGTACAGAAGCCCGGTCGCAGAACACTTCTCCTCCCCTGGCCACACTTTCAGTGATATAATACTTATCGCTATTGCTAACAACTACAGCCGGAGTTCCGAAACCAGGAAGGAAAAGGAATCGTCCTGGATACGCCGCCTTAGAACATTGAAACCAAGCGGTCTAAACCAAGAAGACTAGAAAACAAAAACTATGCACTAGTAGAATTTAACATTTTCTAAATCTTCTTATTATCCTTCAACTTTTGCTATAAGAATAACCGGAGTAGAATCAAATATCCGGGATATAATCTGCTTTACATAAATGTACAAAAAGTAAAAATAGATGTCCCTTTGGCTTGTAGACTTTTAGGGAATTATACACCGTTTTCAGTTTCCGCAACTAGTCTATACAAGCTGGTTGTATTTATAGTTTTAACACATGTGAAGGCAGCCGTGTAGAGGTTTACAAACACAACGTTTTTGTGTTTATTTGTTTGTCGTATATATGTTTTGTATTTGCTTTTGAAAAAGACTCATTAAGAGTCGAAAGCGCTTAGGCTAGTTAGTTGCTAGTTTCGTACGGTTCGTCGTCAGTTTATTGCATCTATATATATATATATATATATATATATATATATATATATATATATATATATATATATATATATATATATATATATGTGTGTGTGTGTGTGTGTGTGTGTGTGTGCGAACAAATATGTAATTTAGTTAGATTTTATTATAATTATGTTAAATTTGATAACTTTATAAATTCATTTTAATTACAAAATTCCAGCCTGATTATATAAATAAGTCCCAGCCGTTTTGGTTTGCTACTATTTTGCTACTATTATATATATTATTTTCAATAGTTCTCTGAGGAAATTAAAATATTTACTTTATATAACGAGAGAGAGAGAGAGAGAGAGAGAGAGAGAGAGAGAGAGAGAGAGAGAGAGAGAGAGAGAGAGAGAGAGAGAGAGAGAGAGAGAGAGTTGTTTTTGTAGGGTTTAACGTCATTTTTCAGCACAGGATAGGCTATACATGGCGGCCATTACTAATGGTGGAGGAAGAACCCTAGAAAACCTATGAAAGAACCACTGACCCACGAGAAGCTACTGGCATGCTTTCTCACTTACCCACGTTAGCTGAGTCTGGACCCGAACTCACGCAGGCAGAGGTGAAATGGCGGAAATCCGTAACAGTCAGCGCTTTAGACCACTCGAGCCCCCTGAGAGAGAGAGAGAGAGAGAGAGAGAGAGAGAGAGAGAGAGAGAGAGAGAGAGAGAGAGAGAGAGAGAGAGAGAGAGAGAGAGAGAGAGGGATAACATTGTGTATATGTATATAATATGAAGCCCTTTTAAGAAAATCTTACTTGTTGCAGTGTCAAATGAGAAATAAGAATTAGTGTCCGTTCTAGTTATGATCAATGATGTAATATCATTGACGTCGGCGTCCGTAGCAGAAACTGTGTAGACCCATGTACCCACCGCGACTGAGTTTAACTGCGTTGCCGTTGCTGGCAAGTTGGTGAAACTTGGTATGTTACCTGCAAATATCATAAGCAAATGATCTTGTACAATGCTCATTCCATATCACAGTGATCCAAGTATACCAATAATTACATCGGTTCACATATAATAATTTTTTAACGTATTCGGCGAGTGTCATAAAAAGCACAAAAATCACTATAAATGAAAAAGTATATTCATCACAATAAAATACTAATTCAAAAAGTGAGACATTTTAAATTAGTTCTTAAACCTCAATAGTACAGTTGTTGTGTGGCTAATAAAGTTATTGAAACAATGCTTTCAACTCCATACGTAACTACTATGTAGGAAATAGATATGTATTTGAGTGTTTTATTATAAGGCGCTCCTATTCAAGAAACTATAGAAAGAAAATGTGATAAACAAAACTCATCAGTAAAACGTCAAGGCGGACCACTACATGTTAACACTCCCCATTCATGGAAACATCCGCGACGCATTTGTATCTTTGAAAATGACTGTTTAGAATCCTTTATTTCTATTCAAATACATTGAAGATTTCTTGGTTTTATTTGGTATTGGCCTTATCGTAAACTCGCTTGTTCCATATAAGCACAAGTAGTGTGTGTATGTCTCTGTGTCTGTGTGTCTTTTATACATTATATATATATATATATATATATATATATATATATATATATATATATATATATATATATATATATATATATATATATATATATATATATATATATATATATATAAAGATATCAATTCTAAAAGAAAGAAACGAAAATATTAATTTGTGTACAACATATTGAAATCTCTAGTTATTGGAAGATAAAAACATCCAAATTTAAGATAGTGCTTTGATATTTATTTGGAGTGTAGGAGAAGCGTGCTCCAATCAATAATTCATATCCTGAATATAATAAGGACATTGAAATGAATTTAGATTAAGCATTTATTATTGTTCAGCATTCACTTGGTAATGGAAAAAGCCTAATTAATAAGCCAGTTCAATAGTTCAACAATCGGATAGAAGCGAAATAATGTTTTATCTCAGCATTCAATCAATAAAACCTTATTAAATTTCGTGTGATGTTGGGAACAAAGTAATTGATAATCACCCTAGGGAATAATTAAATTAATTAAGTTCACAATGTGAATGACCACTGGAAGGTTATGGACATGATCCAAAAGGTCGTTACTTCGAACTATACCGTCCACACACTCACACTCTACCCCCCCACTAAAACTTGATATAAAGTTAAAGCTGTCCTTGGAAAGCACGCAAGAACCACGCGTGATTTTTTTAGACGGACTTCTTTGACCTTGGATGAAGCGCTGTTAATTGACAGTTCCAGGATATAAAAATAGGTACTGGACTGGTTATTTTCAGTACGATTCCAGGCTCTAGAAGTATCATGTCTATTTCTTACAGGTAAGAAACTTATGCTTTATACTCGCTTTTGGAAGTTAAAGATTTTATGGTGAGTTGTGGTATTCTTCTGAATTATTTTTATTTCATTAACATAATGTAATAGTGAGTTCTCTTTTCTACTATGAAATATTTTACTGATTTTATATTTTACTGAATTGATGTTCATTGTATTTATAATATAATATTATTGAGTTCCCTTCTTCCACAATCATAATGTAATGAAATATTTTACAGCTTCGCTGTTCATTAGTATTTGTTTGAAATAAATACTAGCTTCATGTTATAATTTAATTGAGAATAAATATATATTCTTTAAATAATAAGTATAACATTCACAGATCTTTTTCAGGTCTTTACCTTACAATAAATAAAATAAAATACATTTATTACAGTTATTGAATTTTAGGCGCTTTAAATATTTAAATCACTTGTATTCAAAAATACAGAAAAATGAATGGACAAATGAAATACTAGATTGTGGAAGAACTATTTAATAAGTATTGTAATATGTATTGTATGTAGTTTCAACATAAATAAATTTACATGTTGTATCTTTAGAATGTATATATATATATATATATATATATATATATATATATATATATATATATATATATATATATATATATATATATGTCAATAAAGTACGATTCCAGGCTCTAGAAGTATCATGTCTATTTCTTACAGCGATCCCACCTCTTCGCAGCCAAGCTTCCCCACAAAAAGATGTAACCGTATCTACACCATCATATGTGACACCTTATTCTTATGAATGCTGAACTTCCTACCTTCTCGTAATTAGACACGAGAAGAAGGTTATGATAGAAATGTCTAAAAACAACAATGCCAGAAATTCATATCATAATATAGTGGCGGAGACCCACACTCAAATCCAATTCCAATCCAAATCAAATTTTTCTATCATAATATATATATATATATATATATATATATATATATATATATATATATATATATATATATATATATATATATATAGATATAGATATATATATAGATATATATATAGAGATATATATAGATATAGATATATATATAGATATATATATAGATATATATATATATAGGATACCATAGTATACTAAACAATATGCAATAACTAAAAAAGCGACTGAGTATGGACTATAGTGTTGGAAAACATAATGTTATCTACAAAGTCAGGCAGGTTGACAGTAGGTTAACAAAATTAGGCTTGTATAAAATTGTGTATATAAACTAAATCTTACTCGGATTCAAGTAAAATTTCATCGCATATGAGAAACTGTTGGCCGTGTTCGCTGAACTCCAATCAACCGTCGTGCTCACTGTGATAGCGCTGGCGAACGTCTTGTATCGATTTACGCTTGAACCAGCGTTATCGTTTTTCACCAGGTTTGCACTAGCACTGTACCTTTAATTACAAATGAATTTACAATTTGTTTTATAAATACCACTGCAGTAATTGGGTTACACCACTTAAACTGGAGCTTGAATAAATGGATATAGTGACCTACTGCAATAGTTCATTAAAGCATAGTGACAAATGTTAAATTTGGATAGTTTAGACAGACAATATCTTAGGCAATTCACTTACAAAGAAATAAAAGGCATTTAACATGTGTATCTAATTAATAATACCTTATTTGGAATATATGTCAGTCTGTCTGTCTGTCTGTCTGTCTGTCTGTATGTATGTATGTATGTATGTATGTATGTATGTATGTATGTATGTATGTATGTATGTATGTATGTATGTATGTATGTATGTATGTATGTATGTATGTGCGTGCGTGCGTGCGTGCGTGCGCGCGCGTGTGTGTTTAATTTGCAAATATATGCCTGACAGCTAATCTTTCAGAAGTTCAACAATAGGAAATATCTACTTATCTACACGAGCAATCAGAAGTTTGGATGTCATCAAACCACTGAATACAGAAAGCCAATGAAATAGCACAAAAGCCACATTCGCAACAAAATCAACACAAAAGACGCCAACCACTACAACTCGAATGGACGATCAATGGAGATGTTAGAGATTTAGTCTAACCTGGGGTTGACTGATATAAGGAACACATAAGGAACGATGCTGTATGCAACAAATGAAAACGTATGGGAAGATTGACCAAAATAAAATAAAAATATATTCTGCCGTTACCGTCTTATCAATAATTACATCCGGTCATCAGTTTTGTACCCGACGTAAATTTGGTGCAAATATCTACCAAAGCAAATACATTTTTATGATTTAATGTCCTTATTATTATTATTATTATTATTATTATTATTATTATTATTATTATTATTATTATTATTATTATTATCTCAACATTCAACTATTTTTACAAATTTCCTTCAGAATCTCAGTGCATGGCTAAGTCGGGATATAATGTCTTTACCAAATCCGTTAGATGATGTTTGCCTCCCGTGTGTGCATCCTATGTTTACAGCTTAGAATTAGGTCAAAACATACTGGTTCTCGTTGTTTTAAACGCAAGAACCCTCTCATCCATTATTTTTGCACAACTGTGTATTAATATTTCTCTTATTGTAAACTGCCTCTAGTGATTCTAAAATCTCGGAGTCTTGAATGTCGTTGTCTTGATTTGTTCGTAGATTATGTGTTAAGAATTAGTTTTTTGTGTGAATATATATATATATATATATATATATATATATATATATATATATATATATATATATATATATATATATATATATATATATATATATATATATTTAATTGTTTGAATTTTCTCTTGCTTTTTCTCGTTTCGCTTGACTTATAGTTTCAACTCGTTTCAATATGCAAGCCGGTATGTGAATTTCACGAAGTGAAACAATAAATTAAGAAATACGAGAAAAAAACAAACATACAAGAAGAAATTTTAAAAAATTTAAACATTTAGATTTTAACGCGTACAACAATCACGTAATTAACCCTGCGGTGCTCTACTTTCTTCATTTAAACCACTTTTATCGTTTAAATCATAGGTGTATTTTATATTGAATTAGTCAATATCGACGAAAAAAGAAGCCCAAAACCTAACAGAAGTAAGTTATATCGATCTCTATTGACTTCTAGGTCAAGAAAAGAGCACATCAAGTCTATACCAAAAGATAGGGTTAGTACAAATTTGTTCACAAACATGAGTAACTATCAGGCGTAACTTTCTCTGTGACATCACACTGCGCGACATTCAGTCCGGATTGTGCTGGATCAAACCTATAGATTGATCTCGTCTACAAATGTCTACGTACATTGATGTTGCCGTATGTACTTATCGGGGCGTATAAATAATACAAGGGCTGTAAGGCTCCAGGTAAAGTGAATAATTGTCACTTTAATGTAGTGCAAAGTCAAATTCTAAAGGTTACTGAAACAAATCGTATATTTATACAAGCTAAAGATCAATACCTTTCACGGATATGAACAAGCTAAGGATCGATACTACGCACAGATATACACAAGATAACGATCGATACCACGCACAGATATGAACAAGCTAAGGATCGATACTACGCATAGATGTACGCATGCTAACGATTGATACTACGCACAGATGTACACAAGCTGAAGATCTGTACTATGTGGAGGCAAATTACCGCCTTAAATATATGCAAATACTTTCTGATCTTCTTTACATTTTACTGTAAATGGCTGCTTGCAAGAGCTACTTTTATAATTATATCCATGTACTATTCTATTCTTCACTGATGCAAATTGTACGTGGCAGTTACCAATGGCTACTTTCCTTGTGTATTATTGTTAATGGCTGCTTGCAAGTGCTACATTCTTAATTCTAGTCATGAATTTTCCTCATTGATAAAAGCTGTAAATGTCAGCTTGCTATAGCTACATTCTTAATTCTAGTCATGAATTTTCCTCATTGATAAAAGCTGTAAATGGTATATATATATATATATATATATATATATATATATATATATATATATATATATATATATATATATATATATATATATATATATATATATATATATATATATATATATATATATATATGGTATATATAAGGTAAATAATTAAATCATACAGAACTCTTATATCTGTGTGACGTGGATGATCACGCAATAGCCAGCAAGGATCATCACTAGTTGTCTGTGACAAGTATGTCATATCTCCAATTTCATTTTAAATCTCCAATTCCAATAAAATAGCTAGAGGCAAATGACTTGAAACAAGGACATTACATACAAAGTATGTATTGTAGTATATATGTATGCAACAAATATATGAACTGATTTCGTTATATAAGACAATATTATTCTAACAGTATGAAATATATTTCTATATCTAAACATAATGAACATTTCCATTCAATTATGAGATGCTTTATTTCCACAGACATAATGCTGCAAACTATATTTTTATTATTTAAAATAATATTCATCCATATATGAATCAAATTTTATAGCACAGATAAGATGATTGATTGCAATGTACTTCACTGATATGAAGTCGTGTAATAGCGTATGTAGATATACACAGCAGTATTGTTTTATACACCGCATGTCTTAATTTCTAGTCGTGGGGGTGGGGTATGCAAGGGCGATAAACTGCTTAATTAAGGTCAGATTTTGACGTATATTGCAATAGGCATTTGTAACAAGAGATAACGATGGTACCTTACCACAAATACAGTAAAATTTGTAATGATTTATCGTTAAGGTCACGTTATGTCAGAATTTATGCAGTGAGGATATATATATATATATATATATATATATATATATATATATATATATATATATATATATATATATATATATATATATATATATATATATATATATACACGGATAGGTGGTGAAACGCATAGAGATTTAGTCGTAATCTTGTCATTTAAGGGAATAACTTTCTATTACCTCCCCAAGGACCCGATGAGGACAATGCAAGATGGAAGTCTGCAAATAGAGTTCGGAATAGAAGGGTCAGAGGAAGAACCAAGCATACACGCTAGACGTGGAATACACAAAATCACTAGAGGAACGACGCCAGTTGATGCAAGTCAGGCGTGGACTTTGTAGTCTTTTCAACACTCGTTGCTATGAAGGAATCGGTAAATTGAACATTGCTATTAAATTCCATTATTGTAAATCTGTTGGATAGAAATTACTTTATGTATTAATTAGTTAAAATTATTTTATTTTTATTATTTAATGGGACTTGTATCTGTTTATGTTTTCTATGTAGTCTCGCTCAGTTTTCTGTTGATGTTCAACCTATCCACTTACACTTGGCAATAACATCGAGGGAAGTCATCCTCAAAAAAACGATGGCCAAATCAACTAAAGAGGGGAGCACACCCACACGACACTGCTTTGCCATTATTTTATCCTGTTTAAAATATAAGCTAATATTGTCATGACACAAACATAGCAGCACAATACAACTATGTAATAAAGCCAAATAAATAAATAAAAACTATGCACAGTCCTGTGTTAAAACTTTTATAAGAACTATTAGAGAAAAATAAATATTTAATGTAAACCGACATTCATATAAACAATATTGTTAGATGACTGAGTCTAAAACAAAAATTATCATACATGTATGTATTTATAAGGAACGTATACCTGGACTGTCTTGTCTTCAAGCAACATAAGTACCAATCTGTTACTTTGTTGAGACCACCTGAAGCACATGCTGGTGATGAGCTGTCAGTATGCAATCAAATTGTTGTTCCTAAGTCGTATTGACAGGAAATTCATAGTCTAGCTGGTCAATTTTGTGTCAGTAAAACTTGTCGCAAAATTCTGAATCATTTTTAACTGCCGAAAATTAAAAGTGATGTTTATAAGTACCATAGATCTTGTCACACTTGTTAAATGGTAGAAAATCCCAATCAAAAGATGTACGATGCGCATCTGTAATCTATTCCTGCATGTGACCTTTTGACAAGCCATTGAGCGGAAAAATGGTAGATTATCGGTTCCTTGATTAACACTAATTCAAGCAACCGATACTTGTTGACCATAATGCGTCCGTCCTCAATATTTCAATAAGCTATTGATGAATATTAAAAACAGTTCCGGCACGGTCTTTTAACACTTGTATAACTCCCCGAACTCCAAAACGTTTATGGTTGATTATGTCCAATAACATATGCTTGAATTCGACAGAAATATGTTTAATTCTTCTGCCTATCACCCTGAAAGTTATGGTGCTAGCAAAAGGCTATCCAAAAACGATCTAACCTACCCATGATACATGTACACAATTATATTGAATTAAACATTGAAAAAGACAATGATAAGTAAAGTACTGCATTGTATAATTACTAGCAAGATCAGGAGAGTTTTTCACCATAATGGTAAATATCACTAAATGGAAGATTCTACGACTACTTTCAAACACCAATAGAATGTCTCGAAGCATACTGAACTACCCAGGATAAATGTAGGCAATTAAGAAATTTAAACCAAATGATAAGTAAAATTCTACTTCGTATAATTATCGAATAATATCAGTAGAATCTTTCTTCTCATGTCGATACTTGCTGAAGGAACACTGTTCCAATGCATGCTCATCGACCCAGGATACATGTATACAATTACAATAACTTAATGAAATATGCAGTTTTTGGTGCATTCTCTCTCTCTCTCTCTCTCTCTCTCTCTCTCTCTCTCTCTCTCTCTCTCTCTCTCTCTCTCTCTCTCTCTCTCTCTCTCTGATCACTAAACTACTTTTATATTGCAAAGAGCAGCACACCTAATAAGTCGGAATCATGGGTTACTACATTCATATTTCAAAAATGCTTTAAAATTTTTTTTTAGATCTTTGATGTGACAAAGATCAGTTGAATAATTAGAACATTGGAGTACTATATTTATATTTCTCAAATTCTGGAACCAACGTATGATAACTGGTTGGATTATGGCAAGAATTATAATAGATAGTTAAAATATTCTGTACGATAATGTCTTTTTCTCTAATTATTTCCACTTTCAGAGACTCAAATTTTGATGTGTGCAAACTGGTTTAAGGTTGGTAACTTTATTTCTAAATATATTAAAATTTAAAGAAAATATTTAGGAATTATTAATTTCCTTTTATATGCTATTGATTTTGCTATGAAATATATTGTATTAACCTGAGCTTATGTACAATAGTATCACAGGAAAGGATGGACGTCGGTGAGGTGCCACAAAATGGGTGACGTAAAATACAATCCATACTACCAGGGGCCATATGATGAAAGCTCCATAAGAAGAGTTCGAATATATCAATGTCGTTTCTAAGCCTTACTTTGCTGAAATAACTGATGTTTCCAAAGTAGTGAGAGATATAACTAAAAAGTAGATTTCTTAAAAGGTGAAAATAAATACTTACTTGAAGAAGATGGACCAACTGTTGTAGTGTATGCGGGTTTTTTTTTTCGTAAGGTGCCATAAGTCATTTAGGTCTTCTAGAATGCACATGGTTTTAGAGAACAATTACTAACGTTGCTAACGTACACCTTTAAAAATTCCTGAAAGAATTACAATTATTATCGCCACAAAATGAATGCCGTCAAGCTCTGTGGGGACAATTAATTATTTCTGGTGAAGGAAAAACTAGACATAGAGCGCCGTCTGTTGTCATAATGCCATGCTAATCTCTAGTATACCATTATGACAACAGATGGAAAACAAAAACGATATTAATAAAACTTGGTATTTACATTGTTGCAAAGCAAAATTTGTATAAAACAGCAGTTGGAATGAAATAATATCACTATGTCAAGTTTATAACAGAATATACAAAACTTATAATAACCGACTTAGCGTTTGCCTAACAACAAACTGCAAAATCAGTTCAGTAATTGGTAAATGCAATCTACCATAATGCAGAAGGAAAGTATATCTAATTATTTGCAGGCAGCCCTTTCCAGCTTGCATCAATGAAGGATAGAAAATTAATGAATATAATTAGGAATGTAGCACTTACAAGCAGCCATTGACAACAATGCAGAAGGAACGTATCTCTTGCAAACTGCCACGTACATCTTCATTCATGAAGAATACACTATACATGGATAGCATTTTGAAAGTATCACTTGCAAGCAGTCATTTACAATAATGCATTCAAGGATGATTAGAAAATACACTCATAGAATTATGGCGGTAATACCCCTCCATAACACTACGCATACGATTCATATCACGCACAGATATCCATAAGCTAACGACTCATACTACGCACAGACATGCACAAGCAAACGATAATTTCTTCCCATATACATATAAAAGCAAACTATGCATACTACGCACATATATATACAAGCAAACTATGCATACTACGCACAGACATATACAAGAAAACATATATGATATACTGCGATGATGAGGTAACTTAACAATGCTTCTTATGTCAAGGTCATTTGTCTTCAGACTGTAATAACTTTTCTGGCCTTGCAGTTGCGGGATATGTAATGACATCACCATGCAGTACATTTTATAGCAGCTAAGGACTTAATAAACTTGAATAGTATATGTCATAGTAATTTTTGTAGTGGATTTATTGGGGAATATCAAATCTTAGGTTTATGACACCTGCGAATTGTGTTTGATTCATTTGATATCTGTATATATCTCTGATTATTAAATCACCACACTTTAGGGTTAAGGTTTGCTGTGTGTTTACTAAAATTCATGCAGGTGATGCATGCGCATATAATGATCTTAAATTAAATATAAATTGTCTCAAAATTCAATATTAATTTTATTCAAACTTAGTTTGTTCAATCCTGATTACTGAATGATCTGCAGCTTTAAATGTTAAAAGGAAAATTCCAGACTAAAATTATCAATCTTTATGGACTTTTACAAAAGAGTATGCCGTGGCCAATTTCCACAATACAGGGTAGTATGCATTTGTGTATCACCTTGAGTAGCTTTCATTCTGACATTAACCTTAGGTTGCTCTAGTCCAAAAAAATGGCCATAAATGAATAAAATTTGAACCAAAATGAATTCCAGTTACTGAAATAATCGGTGTTGAATGCATATATACGACCTGTATGAATCGAAGCATAATCTGTTTCATTATTGGGCGAAGTTAATGAAGCTTTAGTGTTCCGATATTCAGTATTAATGCTTTTTTATTGTCTTTATAAGCTAGTCTAACTAAAATCAGGTCTCCTCTGTCCTAAATGAAGATCTTACAGTGACCTGTTATGGGTCATTTTCTGGTGGAATATGCTACTATTATAATTGCTAATTTATTAAGCCAATCAGATAAGTCGGATACTTTCGGTAGTATGGCAGAACATCAATGTGTGCTGAACGATTGACTCCATTTCAAATCTTTGAAAACTGGATTCATTTCATTCGCTAATTCAAAGGTAACCAGAATATAACCCTATTTTAAATATGTTTAGATCATGATCGTCTATTAAAATATAACAGTGTATCTTTTTCTCTCTGTATCCTTGTATCCACTGCTTAACGCCAAATTTAACAATGAACAGCCAAATGTTAGAGATTTTCCTCGTATCTTGTAAACCGTATATATGTTACCGATTTGCTCCGGATCTTGTACAAGATGTCTTTATTGTCTAAGTTCCGCTCTACCCTTAATATCTTTATTTTCTATGTTCCGCTATACCCTTAATATCTTTATCTTCTATGTCCCGCTCTACCCTTTATATTACTATTTATGACGATATAATTGTCATAGGTACACTTACCAGCCTACGACGTCCCCCAATTTTACAAGCACCTGAGAAGCCAGTGGAACACTATAGGTAACCTTGTTATCTGTGTAAAAAGGAAATATACATTACTCATTAATTCCAATATATATCTTTGTAAATTTTAACAACAAAAATTTACTCTCTCTTGAAAACAATATAAAAATAAGAAATAGTACGTACAGTCTTTGAATATGATCCAAAATTAATTCTAGAGTTGAAAACTGTTAATCTTGTCACTAAACAGTTCTAATTAAATCCAGGTTCGAATCTCCAAGATTTTCCAATATAGAAAGCGATGACGTCAGATGAAGGTGTTCTACTAATTGCAACAGTTCCTCGTTGAATTTTGTGAATCAAGATTAATATTCTGGCTTTAGAATTCCAAATAAGTTCCATTGAATGTCTTTGCCTAAAGCTTGGATTAAACACTAATCTCCCCGATAATATAACTGTTTTTAAACAATAAGAAACTCATAATAAGACAACAACAGAAAATACCTGTGAGCTCTTTTGCAACTAAACTAATTTAATAGCAAATGGCTATTTTAAGCCTGATTTTATATCACATTGCATTTCACGTACAATCTACGTGATTTGCAACTTGAACACCACAAAAAACATGTCATTTCTCACAATATAAACATGTCATTTGTCACAATAAAAATATGTAATTTCTCACAATGTAAACATGTCATTTGTCACAATAAAAACATGTCATTTGTCACAATAAAACGTGTTATTTGTCACGTAGATTAGAATGGCCGTATCTTAAATATCAGACTCTCAAACTAGAAATGAAAAATTAAAGAAAAACTGTTTACACTTGGGTAAAACTTAGGCCGAAATTTGACACTGTAGACAGCCAATCATTTCAACTTAGTGTTAAAGAGTTTGCTAACCAAGGTCGGCCAAAAAATTGAAAATATCATGCTTTGACCTTCCGTACAAACATAATTTAATTGAAAATATATCAAATCTCGTGAACATAATCACTATAATAAAATTTAATGACACTAAATAGAAAAAGAATTTAAACTAACACAGAGGCAATTTAATTTCCTATACTTAACAATATATGAAGCTATATAATTATGCAACAAATGTATTGACTCTATTGAGTAAAATGAAAACATCCATACGAATTAAATTTATATATATGTACTTAATGGAATTTGTCTGATTATATTGCTGTGACATACGAGGATGCGTTTCAAAATCCTTTTAATAAAAGAAGAAATTGGTTTATAAATTTAAAAACGAAGAAGGTCCGAAATAACGGCTTGACCATTGTCCACTTTTCTTCATTCAGATGCTATTCATTCAAAAGGTAACCAGGACCATCGTTGTTTGTATTTGCTTTGTCTAGTCCATCTTTGCTTAAAATTTAATAACAACAAAGAGAAATGGTACTGAGACAAGAATGGCTTTATCTGACGTACATTTATCACAAATTGATTTATAGATAAACTATAATACAATCTTATATATATATATATATATATATATATATATATATATATATATATATATATATATATATATATATATATATATATATATATATATATATATATATATATATATATATATATATATATTGAATTTGCATTCTTTGGTAGGTTTTGAATTTTTTTATTATAAGTTATGGGTTATCCAAAATTGTAATTTTAATTTGTCCTTGTCGAAAATCACGTTCATCCTCTTCCTGAGGGGAATCATTGTTTGTTTTTTTGTTGAATTCTGTTAGCTAATGTAGAGTTTATAGTTCTATGTCGGATAAAAATTAAGATCATTATCTTAGGTTGAGTTAAACACATTATATTTATCTTTATCTTTAGTACAATCAGGCCTTCTAATTATGACCAGGGTTGTTCTAAAAATAAGTTATGTCCTTCATCCCTGTTTTTTGTTTGTCTTAGTCTTTTTTATAATATTCTTTACTGGAAAAAATTAATTATCTTTGCTCTACGATCCACCAATCCATATTCCATCACGAATAACATCACCAAAATGGTGGTACTTTAGACATCTGTGAGACATTGGAAGAAATAAAATCGATATACTTACTTCCAGTGATGTCAATGGTTCCTATAAGTGTATAGCTTGACCCGCTAGTGGGTCGCCAGACTTGCGCAGTTGTAGTTCCATAAGCGGCATGATCGGTCTCGATTTGTTTCACATAGCCGCAACAAGTGGCGATGTAGGAAGTAATCAGGTAGCCTGTACCTGTGTAAATTGTAATAAAATAAAGATGTTATTCTTATTGTTGTTTGTTGAAGAAGATAAAATGTGCATAATGATATTGTGGTCGCTGATTTTCAGTCAATAGTATAAACATAATTTGTTTTTACAAAAAGCGTAAATACCCAAATTTGATAATAATATTTACCTAGCAATAACTATCAACCGGATAAGTAAAAAAATGTATACAAATCTATATGCCGTTATCCCCAAACTGAAACTTAGCGTGAAATGGTGTTTTAGACCTGATGATATACAATAGGTAAAACGCTGTGACCTCTAAAGGTACATTTTCTCGTTTTTGATAATTAAGGACAGCGTTTGATGGCGCATGGCAAGCAATTTTAAGTACGGATCGTTATTGTGAGGAGTAGTAAGTATTATTTCCTAATTGCTTAGGCCTCAAAAGAATAGAATCTGGCTAGTATTCTCTACAAACCTTGCTTGTGTGACTAGGAGAGTAATATTTTGAAATTTACCTATTGTCCAGAAAATTCCAGATAACTTCACTGCTGAATAAACATAGAGTACCTTCTAGAGCTTTCAAGTAATATAAATAGATATATAAAAGGCCTTAATCCAACCAGTTCAGTTTCATTCCAGCTGTCTAAGTGGATACATATCTGCATTGTTCTCTGGTGGCATCAAGAGGTTGAAAGCATCTGGCAGACACATTTAGCTAAGTCTGCGGTCATTTTATCAAGACAAGATCGAAGAAGAACTTTGTGGAGGCAGCTGTAAAGATGCGCGGGTCCTAGAAGGCGTATTTTGCATGCCTTTAAGGCATCAGAGCAAACCCTGGAAGGGGTGGGACAACTCATTTCACCTGCGAGCACTGCAAAGAAACTCTGGAAGGTAATATGGGCAATTGTTACTAGGAATTTTATATTATAAACTTGTTAAAAAATTTTAAATTGTAAAGTTATCAATGTTACAATGTTTTACAATTTTTAACGTTATTAAAAATATATGTAAACTGTTGAGAAGATCTCTTACGCATTAGTCATGGGTGAAATAAGTATATTTTGTAGGATGGTACAGAGTGGGAAAGAAAGTCATGAAGTTCTCTATCCCAATAATTTGGCGAAAATCCACTGACCACTCAAGCACCTGTTACTTCTATATGGTGGACCATTCCAAACGTCGGATTGACAAAAATGCAACTGTTATTACTTACCCGGACCTTTTTTCGTCTATCTCCCAGGTGCCACAATGTCCAAAGCTCCTCGTACCCTCTCCTCCCAAGAGACATCAGCGGCCTTTAAAATCGATCAGAAGCTCTGAGTGCAGGAAAGACGTTGTAGATCCAGATAACAATTTCAGAGGTGGAGCTGAGGAGAGTAACTAATACTATCCCAACCAAAATGACTTCAACGAGTTGCCGAGCATTTTACGTCTAGGCTCAAGTGGTTTAACTCGTTGGGTGAAATTGTGAAAGACCCAGAGTAGTGAAAGAGACATTAAGCTCTTTCCAGCTGCTGAAACCGTCAAGATAGTCTCTGCTTCTACCACAATATGACTAGTCTGTTCGAGGTAATCAGAATCACCTGTAAGCAGAAGGAGTGGCACACCTTCATCAAGGAGCCTCAAAGCCGTGCTGATACATAATTTGAACTGGTACCCTTGTCTCCCCCTTGCTCACTCTGTGCACCTCAAAGTGGATTACAACAGCATCATGACCTTGCTGGACGCCTTGAAGTATGATGAGTACGGCGCTATTTCTAATAGGTCTCTAAGGTCATTTTACCACGTGTCACTGCTATCTTCGCCTTTTGGACAGCGGGGACACTAAGGCACACTAACATAGGCGATACTGGCCACAACGAACCGAATTCTCTATGGGGAGGAACAACGTCAAGTGGCAGTCACTGGTGGACACTTGGGAGGTGCTGGTACCACCACTGCGCATCAAGTTGGGCCTTATGAAATACTTTGTCAGAGCTCTAGAAAAGGAGTAAGCAGCCTTCAAGTGCGTTCACGAGTTCTTAGAAAAGCTGTCTGAGACAAAGATCAAAGCCGGTAGTATCTTCGTCAGACCACATACAAAGAACATCCTGGAGTGCAGTGTATTCTCCATGAAGCTCGTAGTAATGAGAAAAAGGCTTGCAACAACTCTGTCGTGTGGGGTTATGGGCTTACTGAGCAATTTGAAGGCCGAAAACTATGTGGAGCTGGTTGAGAGACTGGTAAAGAACTACGGCACAAAGGGCTGCAGTATGACCTTCAAAGTCCATATCCTTGATGCTCGTCTTGATAAATTAAAGAGCATGGGAGTGTACTCGGATAAGCAAAGTGAGCGCCTCCACCGAAATATACTGGACATTGAACACCGCTACCAAGTACAGTGTAATGAGAACTTGATTGGGAGACTACATTTTGGGGATGATTTGTGAATGTTATTTACAGTATAATCGTAAATCTCGAACAACTGCTCATTTCTAAATCTTTTGTGGCCATTTTAATTATTTAAATATAAATACATGCAGATTTTGATTCATGTCATTTTTCTGACTTTTTGAAGAAAATGACATACATTTGCCCGTTTTCTGATTGAAGATATGTAAATTTGAAAATATAATTGCCCTGGTCACAAAAGCAAAGTGTGTGAGCAATAATAGCTATTTTCTATACTTGTAAGTCAAATACCAAATAAAATTTACTATGTAGGAGAAAACATTGTGTTATATAGTGGATTTCAGTATCCTCGGAGACACAAAAATTCCTTCTTAATGATATTGTTGTTGTCCACATTGATGATGTTCAAAAGGAATTACCACAGTCATCAAGATGGCGTCTAGGACACGAAATACCAATTCATTCATTGCAAAGATTAACAATCTCAGATGTCAATATTTGGATTGTCAAAGATCGTGTCGGATTGTCAGATTTAGGGTATTTGGCAGTATCGAGAGATACAAGAATGTATCAACTGCACAGGATAATTTATACTGCGAAAGGTAATCTACTACAGAAAGTTAACGAGACTATGGCAAGGAAAATAAATAGCTCATTGCAAGCGAAATGAAGACCAAACACCTTGAGGTTGATCTTGACCCTGAATTCATCATCGAGTTGAAACATCGAAACTGCTCGATTTTTAAAACTATCATATCATAGAAATATTCTTCTATTAACCCACGGCAATTTCCCTGGGACAGAATCGATAGTAGTGTGGGTCATACACGTGATGAGCCGTTGACTCTAGTCTGTAGAATGCAGGCCTACCCGCAGATCTTATCATATCCGAACTTTTACACGCCAAACAAGATCGATTGCTCTTTCTTGCTACCTTGAAAATTACCAGGTTCATATAAATACCTGACCGTCACGTTACTTAGTAATGGTTTCGGTGAAGAAATAGTCGCGCCGCTAAGCCTGTGTGTACTTTTTCACCAATGCATCAATGGGTTTCACAGAAATTTCACTTGTGACTTTGTTGTTTAATGCGCTTTTTACGCTTGGTAATCTTGCAACCTTTTTTTGATATGTCATCTTTGTGGAAAGTTCCGGAGCATACTGATGTTCAAAAAGAAACACAGAAGTACAATAACAAAGTGACCACTCTGTGGCTGTTATAAAATGACTATATAAATAGCAAACATGAAAACATCACATTTGTGTACTTTTCAATTTATTAAATATCAATGCCTGCACAGCAATAGGTTTCAAAAGTAACTGACCAGATGCGATATCCATAGAGACTGAGCAAACTATAGTCATACATTAAAAGAAACAGATGGTAGAAAAATGTCGATGCTTCATTCTTTCCCCTAAATGGTGGCCGGGAGAATAGCGAATGAAACAACAATGTGATACCTATGGTCATGTCGATAAGAACGGACTTATTTTAAACAATATGTTATTACCTTTAAAAGAGTGACAACACGTATAGAACGTTCTCTTCCGACAACAAAGCTTATTTCGATATGAGTTTATATATATATGAAAATAGGGGAGACACATTCTAACTGTCGTGGCCTGGAATATAAAGTAGATTGTCTTTCATGAAGTCGCACGATCCACGAGACCAAAAGGTCAGGGCAAGCCGAGGCTGTTTGGTTTTTGTCCACGTATATTTAGACCCCTTCACAACTGTACAGGTAATTGATTGATTGCTTAGCGCCATATAGTTATTGTTATTGATGTTAGGCTTAACGCCATTTTTCAGCACACGATAGGCTTTTCATGGCGGCCAGTATTAATGGTGGAGGAAGAAACCGGGAAATCACCGGAAAGAACCACCGACCCACGAGAAGCTACTGGCAAGCTTTCTCACATATCCACATTCGCCGAAACCTAGACTCGAACTCACGCAGACAGAGGTGAGATGGCAGTGATCCGTAACGGACAGCGCTTTAGACCACTCGGCCACTCGGGGCCCCCGCGCCATATAGTAATTTGACATAGAATTCAAAAACAAATATTCGGAGCACATACGGAAATTAAGAAGAAAATAAAAACGATTTCATGTTTGCTAGTTTGTTATAGTAAAGAAATATATTCAATGCTTCTATTATATATCAAAATGAAATCCATATTTAAATCTTACGTAATCCTGAAGGACAATTGTTGCAACGTCACCTTTTTGTGCATAGAAAGTTTAAAAAATCTATATGTCCTCATCACATACAGAACAAATTTCGTACGTCATTATTTTCACGGTTCTGGTAGCTACTCTGGTAAGAATGTATTTAGGAAACAACATGTTGAGACCAGAAACTTGAAGTTTACACATTTATCGCTAAGAAATGGAGTCTACATTGTGGACGTAATCTTGTACTGGCAAGATATCGTTATTTATAAGAAAAAGTTATGAAATCGTAGCATCAAAAAAATTTGATATATTCATTGGTTGATTCATTCGTAAATATTATATACCTGCCCCTAATCCGTCAAGTTGTTTCCCAACAGAACTTGCATCATTTGTACCAGGCCATCCCATATCCTCGCTCCCTGTGCATACTGTAAAACAAACAAACAAAAAAAAAATAATAAAAAAGGAAAGCAAAAACAATGAACTTCTTTTGAGCGTTATTTATTTTTAATTAATGCATAACTAGGTTGAAGAAATGAAGGAGGAAAGAACGGAAAGAAATAGATTTGAGTACAATTTAATTGTGAAAATTCCTAGATAAATCAAAATTAAAGGTAAGTAGGTATATACTGGTCAACTGAGTAATAAGTTAAGTAATTATTATTCTAAATTATTATCTATATTTATTTGATGTGAAAAGGTTGTCTCATGTTTTGTTTAACATAGTTTAAAAATACAATCAGAAAGAAAAATGAACACTTGAATGGTCTAAAATCAACGAGAACGCGACTATACAATACGAATCATGGAAACTCGACTATGTCTCAAATCGATGACGGCGTCATCTACTTGATACGAATCATGAAACCTCGACATGGTCTGGAATCCAAGAGGACATCATCTTCTTGATACGAGTCATGAAACCTCGACATGGTCTTGAATCCAGGAGGACATCATCTACTTGATACAATTCATGAAACCTCGACATGGTCTTGAATCCAAGAGGACTTCATCTTCTTGATACGAATCATGAAACCTCGACATGGACTGGAATCCAAGAGGACATCATCTACTTGATAAGAATCATGAAACCTCGACATGGTCTGGAATCCAAGAGGACATCATCTTCTTGATACGAGTCATGAAAACTCGACATAGTATTGAATCCAAGAGGACATCATCTTCTTGATACGAATCATGTAACCTCGGCATGATCTGGAATCCAAGAGGACATCATCTACTTGATACAAGTCATGAAACCTTGACATAGACTGGAATCCAAGAGGACATCATTTACTTGATACGAGTCATGAAACCTCGACATGGTCTGGAATCCAAGAGGACATCATCTGCTTGATACGAGTAGTGAAACCTCGATATGGTCTGGAATCCAAGAGGACATCATCTACTTGATACGAATCATGAAACCTCGACATGGTCTTGAATCCAAGAGGACATCATCTACTTGGTGCGAGTCATGAAACCTCGACATGGTCTTGAATCCAAGAGGACTTCATCTACTTGATACGAGTCATGAAACTTCGACATGGTCTGGAACCCAAGAGGACATCATCTTCTTGATACGAGTCATGAAAACTCGACATGGTATTATATCCAAGAGCACATCATCTTCTTGATACGAGTCACGAAACCTCGACATAGTATTGAATCAAAGAGGACATCATCTACTTGATACGAATCATGAAACCTCGACATGGTCTGGAATCCAAGAGGACATCGTCTTCTTGAAACGAATCATGAAACCTCGACATGATCTGGAATCCAAGAGGACATCATCTACTTGATACAGGTCATGAAACCTCAATATGGTCTGGAATCAAAGAGGACATCATCTACTTGATACGAATCATGAAACCTCAACATAGTCTGGAATCCAAGAGGACCTCATCTTCTTGATACGAGTCATGAAAACTCGACATGGTTTGGAATCCAAGAGGACTTCATCTACTTGATACGAGTCATGAAACCGCGACATGGTCTGGAATCCAAGAGGACATCATCTTCTTGATACGAGTCATGAAACCTCGACATGATCTGGAATCCAAGAGGACTTCATCTACTTGATACGAATCATGAAACCTCAACATGGTCTGGAATCCAAGAGGACATCATCTTCTTGATACTAGTCATGAAACCTCGACATGGTCTCAAACCAATGATGGGTCATGTTCAAGATACGAGTCCAAAATGGTTTCCTATTGATGAGTATGTCGTCTCCAAATTATCAGACTGGTAATGAAACGTATCGGGCTATTCAGCGAAGTTAACAGTTTCACATATTTGAGATGATATCGCAAGATCTTGGACATTGACCATGCAACAAACAGATAGGCTCTCAACAGGATCCAACTCTCCATCGGATGTTATGAAGTGATTTTGACTACTATAAAAATACATGAACTGAAATGATACATTCATGTCTCATGATCATCTGGACTGGCAAGAATAATCCTGCAAGGCACAGAGTTATGGTGCACAAGCAGAATGATACATATAAAGGGATAGGAAGACAGGCACGGGATTTAGAGAATCCCAAAGAGCAATAGAGAACAAGGATAGATGGATAGAATTGATTGCAAACTCATCCGTCGTGGTGCCCCAACGACCTGCTTGGTTAGGGGATTGACAGTAATGATGATGAAGAACGATATATAATTACTATATAGTCAAAGATTTTTTGAATGCCAAGTATTTCTCTGAACTTTGGAATAACCGTCTGATGTAAATATTAATTGGTAGGAGATTTCGTTTTTGGAATACCCTTCAAATAGTTATGCATATCTGAATCGTTCATTTCCTATATTGCTAATTAAGATACCTATTAAAGTACAGATATGTTGAAAACTAAGCCATAAAACACACGTATGGCTCTCCTACAAATGATTTTACCTAACAGAAAGTGTTTCTGCCACCACCACCACCCCACACTGTTAAATTAAAGATAATGCATTGAAACAACACACATAATAGGATTGCTTACGTTTCATTTAAATAATTTTAATTTCTTTTGATATACTATTTCAACTGCTCTCTGTCGATCTTTGAGGATACTTTCTGGAGAATATAAATCAGCATAAGGGCAAAAATAAATGAAGCATTATTATATAGGGAACTAATTTGTGGCGTTATAGGGCATGTTCACTTGGAGGTTTCTCTAGTCTGGTTGGCAGAAATACCATAGGCTTACTCTACATTCGATTGAATGCACTTATTTACCGGAACAAACACCCACCCCCATATATATATATATATATATATATATATATATATATATATATATATATATATATATATATATATATATATATATATATATATATATATATATATATATATATATATATATATATATATATATATAATCACTGTTAACAGTGAAATTAATTGCAGTAATCATTGATCAGGATAGGTTTTTATACCAAGACAAGCAATTAAAGCACTTCAAAGCCAATACACCAAACAAATAAATACCCCTCGCATAACACAATGCACCAAGTAAACAAGTTTCCACAATGGAACCAGTTGTATCGTTTACTCGTCGATAATGAGAAAAATAACAAACAATTCTCTCTTCAGCTGTTTATGCACATATTGTTTTATTAACCAAGGAAATGTAAAGTTCATTGTTGTTGGGCTTAACGCTATTTTCCAGCACAAGATAGGCTATTCATGGCGGCCAGTTTTAATGGTGGAGGAAGAAACCGAGAAATCACCGGAAAGAACCACCGACCCTAGAGAAGCAAGCTTTCTCACTTGTCCACATTCGCCGTATAATATGTAAAGTTCCATGACAAACCTGACAACGACGTACATCTCCTTATTCTGCATCATGAGTTGATGATGATGATGACGACGAGAAAAGGATAATTGTCCATAGCTATTACATACTAACAAGACGTCTTTAGCCAAGTTTCCGTTTGATGAAAATATATCCGAGTGGTATATAATTGATACCGCATTCATCTTGTACAAATACTGTATTTATACCACATGCTATTACACATAGTTGCCCTTTAAACGTACAACAAAAAAGGATTGCAATGAAATAGGTTTTCATTTAGAAACCGGGGATAATTGAAATAATGAATAACGAGTCGAAATGCGTCATTAATATATTTATACGTTCATAATGAACAGCATACAATTTCAATTTTTATATTTGCATATTATTGCAAACGGATGGATCATAAATTGATATGTCAATATTATACCAATGGAAAATCAAATTGTTTGATATCAAAACTGTAGAAAGCCATGTTGGTTTTAATATATATATATATATATATATATATATATATATATATATATATATATATATATATATATATATATATATATATATATATATATATATATATATATATATGCAATACACTAACGAAACACAGTGCAAAGCTAGTACCTAACTAAAATGAGTGCTTTCGACTCTTAATGAGTCTTTTTCAAAGCCATATACAAACTATAGACAAAACAAACAAACCCAAAAAACAAACAAAAACCGTCCTGTTTTCAAAGCTAAAGATGGCTGTTTTTACATAAATTAAACCTTTAGGTGTATTATGTATCAACCAGCCTTTATCATCTTTTTGCGGATACTGAACAATATTTACATTAACCTCGAGATTTGTGCCGTAGCTACATCTATTACTTTGTGTATATTTATTAAACGCATAATATAACCCAGACACACACACACACACATACATACCTACAAGGAATATATATATATATATATGTGTGTGTGTGTGTATGTGTCTACACACACACACACACACACACACACACACACATATATATATATATATATATATATATATATATATATATATATATATATATATATATATATATATATATATATATATATATATATATATATATATATATATATATATATATATATAAAGGACTCCTGACAGTGATTTCCAAAGACGAAATGGAGAAAAAGAAGTTTATTGGGTCAAGAAAAGTGGATAAAGATGAAGATGTAAAGGCAGGACCTGCAGAAAGCTAGTGATGAACAGTAGCGGAAGTTCCATCATTGGGGAGGGAATAATTGACGGAGAAGAACGGGATTTTCAAACTGAAGCTAACCACTTCAAGCTATCAGCATATACTTACTCTTGGAGTTAGGGATTATTTGACATATATATATATATATATATATATATATATATATATATATATATATATATATATATATATATATATATATATATATATATATATATATATATATATATATATATATATATATATATATATATATGCAACCTGTGCAACCGATCCGGAAGGCGTGTTCACAATTGGAAATTTGAGTTTCATAGAAAAAATTAATGGTCTTTCTAAGGGACATGCTGATCTCTAAAACACGAGACGCTTCTCAATAATTTGCAGTCTGGTTTGTGTTTGTGTATATTTTTCACTACGAAACTTGAAACAACATCTCCATTGTATGTATGGCATGTGGTTATATTCCTACTATATTGTGCATCACAGTTATTTATATAATCTGTTACGTAACGGCTCGTTCTAAGTTACATAAAAGAAGGAGTGAATACAAGCTTTATAAATTTTAAAAATGATATAATTTATTTTCCTAGAATACATGAAACAATGTAAATAATTTAAGTAAGACTTACGGTTTACAGAAATGATCCAAATTTTGTTTAAAATAAAAAAAATATAAGTCCTGTAAAGAGTTAAGCACAGTCCTGTGTAATCACAGTCTGAAAGTGTATGATGTTCAGGTCCAAAATGGCGGTTAACCACGTCAGACGAAGGCTAACAGCAAATTCCAGAATTTACACAATAAACAAAGTATGTGTTGTCCCGTTCCAATATTAGGGAGAAAATATCCAAATCAGTAATGTCCAAATGAGGAAAACAATTATAAAGACGAAGTGAAAATAGCTCCTCTAACAAGGAGTGTTATTCTACGTAGACATACAGACATCTTCTTCTGGCACAACAAATACCTTTTTTTAAAGATATTAGAAGTTGAAAAATAAATTCGAAAGTACTCGTCAAATTATAGCATCTGTGTCTGATTGGCGGTACGATCCATTAATTTTTATATCTAAGTTCTAAAACCAATTACATTCATTTCAAATGTCAGATAAACACTCATAATGTCAATGCAATAATACTAATTAACTATGCATTTAATTAGAAAGAATATTAATTAACCAATTACTAACTAACTATGTGTAAAGTCACAATACATATAATCTCTCCCTCTCTCTCTCTCTCTCTCTCTCTCTCTCTCTCTCTCTCTCTCTCTCTCTCTCTCTCTCTCTCTCTCTCTCTCTCAAGCTCTCTCTCAAGAGCATCAGATTGACCCCCACAATCAGATTGACCCCCACGTTAGACTATTTGAATAGTTGCTGTTATCCTGTCAGCTCCTTACAATGCAATATTGGTTGTAACATTGGAATGCGTAAATCGATATAATCACTAATTAACATAAACAAGTAAAATGGCACTAACCTTGAGATTTGGCGTATTTCTCTGTGAAACAAAGATAAAACATCCAAATGATTTCATTGTATCTAATATTCATATTGGGGTGTTCACCTATATAATTGTACTGGTATAGCAGAGTTATTTAGTAGGGTTCGTAACAGATCCTTCGTTTTGGCTTCTCACTTTTCACATCGTCTGTGTTTTAACTGTGCTCTCCACAGAGTTTTTTCTTTTTATATCAGAGAATATTTAACATCTGTTATTCAGACTCTTTATTACGCCTTTGAGACCTTCCTAAAAGAATGAGAAATCTGCAAACACTAAAGCAATATCGACAGTGCAGTCCGCTTTTTTGTTAATTATTACAAGAGACGTGTTGACATAGATGAATGAAGTGATCAAATGACGGTTTAAAAAGATTGAAAATCACACCACTACCTTTACAAGATGCTTACACACAATACGGTCGTTGTGCTTTTCATTTTAAATTATGATTTTCATTTATTTAGATTCGTTTTGTTTGTTTTGCTTATTTGTCATTATTTAATATAATAACGCTGTGTACATTTAAAATTCTGAATTGCTACGATAATTGACCAATAAGATTTACAATTCAGAAATGAAATAAAATCTCGGCAATTACGCAGCGATTTTTTTAAATAGAATTATGAGTACCATTATATATACCCATAATCAGTATAAATTAATTCATAGCGACAAAACTAGATCTTGTTATTAAATGATCAAATTACATCGTGTATAGGAATTTGAATATAACAAGTTTAAAATCATCAAATTTGATTATCTGTAATTTATCTTTTCCATTATGCCATGATCATGATGGATCAAAACATGACAAAACGCTTTGTTCACTACTCTTTGTAATGGAACCATCGGCTACCTGAATATCGCGTTTAGGAATTTTGATAATCACAAGTTTAAAATCATCAAATTCGATTAGCAGTAATTTATCCTTCCCATTACAATATGATGATTAAGGATCAAGACATGACAAAATGCTTTGCTCACGACTTTTTATTGTTGGACAATGGACTGCCTGAATATAGAGGGGAGGGGAAGAATATCGTTAGTGTGTTTCAGTCAGTAACTGACGTAATCTTCACACTTAGGTTTTCAGTTAATAACTAATACGGTGTACAGTCTTAGTGTTTCAGTTCATAACTGACAGTGTGCAGTCTTAGTGTTTCAATCTGTGACTGATATAGCGTACAGTCTTAGTGTTTCAAACTGTAACTGACATAGTCTACAGTCCTAGTGTTTTAATATGTGACTGACATATTGTAATAGTGTTTCAATCTGTGACAGATATAGTGTACATGCTTGGTGTTTCAAATATATGATTGACATAAAGTACAATCTTAGTGTTTCAATTCATACTGACATAGTGTACACCCATATTGTCTCAATCCACAACTGATATTGTGTACAGTCTTAGTCTTGGTCTGTCAGTCAGAGTCAGGGCTGCTTAATACATTATACTGTCAAATTTGACATTGATATTCATGGATAACGCATTTGTTAACCTGATCAGTATCACAGTTGTTTTTGTATCAGTTCTTTTAAGAATTAAACAGGGCTATACATTTATGTTGATTAAAATACGTTTTATCTTTATTAAATTGAAGCACCACAATGTAAAAAGTTTATAAAAATGTTTATAAAATCTCCTGACTGTCCTTCCAATGTCACACCTGTCCTGTTCATCCCGTGCAAGACATCATATCTGATTGAAATTTCCATATATCAGGGAGCATGCAATAGTATCATGGGAGAACTGGAGGTGGGGGAGTGCCACTACAAATCATGGCGTATAGACATTAAATACCCTTTGACTGGTATGCTTTCTTATGCGGTGTATAATTAAACCTTTCGTTGGCAGAACAATAGTTTACCCTCCATTTGTTTGGGTGCACATAATATACACTATCACCAAATTATATAGTTATTCAAACCACCCACCCTCATTCTTTGTTGAGCACTTCCTTGTGATGCCAAAAAAAGTTACGATTAAAGGTTACATTAATTATTCCACCACTGATTCAACATTTTGCTTGAATAGTGGGCTTACATCTTTGAATCGCAATGAAACTTGCCACAGACGTTATATCTCTAAGCTAAAGTTCTCTGTTAATGGGTCGTATTTTAAGGTCCCTCACCCAAATTTAATTATAAAAATCCACATTCATGATCAACTGCCTTAATTTAGACAAGCTAGATGAAAATAAATGAATATAAAGGTCTCCGATTAATAGTCACTCAATGATAATATTTATGATAAATTCCAAGAGTTTTTGTTAACCACCTTTCAAAAGGTGTAAATTACGTTTAAGCTACCGATGGACGTTTTCACACCGTATTTACCTTGTTGAATCTTAGCGCAGTTAAATGATTTCTACGACGAATCTGGGAAAACCTAATCTGCTGACAATTCAGAATCTGTCAATACATAATATGCCAACAGATCAGACTCTTCCAATACAAAATGTACTGACAGATCAGACTCTTCCAAGACAAAATGTACTGACAGATCAGAAAATGCTGATACATAATGTCCTGGCAAATCATAATCTGTCAATACAAAATGTACTGACAGATCAGACTCTTCCAATACAAAATGTGCGGGCAGACCATACACTGCCGATACATAATATGCGAACAGATCAAAGACTGCGTATTCATAATGTGCTGAAATATCATAATCTGTCAAAACATAATCTACTGACAGATCATAATGTGCCAGTAAATAATGTTCTGACAATTCAGAATCTGTCACATAATAATGTGCTGATATAATCTGTCAATACATAATATGCTGTCATTTCGGAGTCTACTAATACATAATGTGCTGAGATATCATAATCTGTCAATGCATAATGTACTGACAGATCGGAATCTGACAATACACATGGTGCTGAGAGAATACATAGTACCAATGTATAATGTTCTAACAAATGAGAACATATAATTACCTAATGTGCCGAAAATCAGACACTGATTATGGTATCTACTGTATCATATGCCAGGTAGTGTATTCGACTAGTTTCTCTGTCAGTATTTAGGTTAGTCACATATATCTTTTAGTGAGGGACATATGTCCTTCTTGTTTAGAAGTGTCACTCCGGTGATGAGGGTATTTGTTTCATCGCTGGTGTGCGGGGTATACTGGGCTCAACTGCAACAGACAGTCGGAATTCTGAAACACAGTGCAATGTCAACTCTTATTGAAATCAAACAATAATCAGTACATAAGTGTTACTTTTTATTAAGATCTAACATCGCTCAATATGGAAGGTTACATATTTAAGTTGTTACATTCAAGATATAGAAATTAATATGCATCAATTATACTTACTCAATGCTTATCTTCTTCATTTAATTCTGAGATAACTGTCCTTTAGAGCTAGACAAAAAATTAGATATCTAATGAACTAACGACAAACAATATATACTTCAAAGAAAGGACGAATTTAATATTTGTAACTGATGCCAACTAACTGATATTCATGGAAATTTGGTATGGAATTATTCGGAAACAAGGATTGTGCTTCAAGTGAGGAATTGTTGATATTCATACATTGGACTACATCTGATGTAATCGCATTCCTGATTCGTACTCGAACCGGGATTCTTAAAAGATTATTTAGTAATAGGATTTGTGTTTTATTTTTTAGAAGAAATTTTGGTTTATATTTACCGACTGAAATTCCTATTTACCAATTTTTACATTTTCTTCAAGGAAATATTTTGTTTTATTAAACTATAGTAAGCTTGTTGGATTTCACTCTATTCTTTCTTACTGAATACGAGCCCTTGTCGAGTAACACAATATTTTTTTTAAATAAAAACAATTGAGCATGTTAAAAAAAGAAAAACTCTCCATGATGCTTTCCAACAATGCATCGAGTTAATAGCAAAACGTCTCTAAACTAAACTAAGAAATATCTTTCTTACGTGCAAGAGGAAAATCAGAAGTCAGAAGCCCAGTGGATTAACAAATCATAGTGGAGGTCTATATTGTGCATGTATATCTAATTTGATAGGATGGAACGCGCATCTCGGCTCAGAAAGATCAATAGCTGTTATATACGTATTCCGTTCCCCCAATGGTTTGTCCGTCACATGAATTTCATGCCACCGACTTCAGAACCCACTACCTTCCTTACATTAGTGTGTTTTCAGCAGACGTGTGACAATACAACAGCCTTACACTTGGATCGGGGATGTAATGACAATACAACAGCCTTACACTTGCGTCGGGGATGTAATGATAATACAACATCCTTAGACTTGGGTCGGGCATGTAAAGATAATACAACAGCCTTGAAGTTGCGTCATTTATTTAATGACAATACAACAGCCTTACACTTGGTTCGGGGATGCAATGACAATACAACAGCCTTAAACTTGGGTCGGGGATGTAATGACAATACAACAGCCTTGCACTTGGGTCAGGTATGTAAAGACAATACAACAGCCTTACACTTGGATAGGAGATGTAATGACAATACAACAGCCTTACACTTGGGTCTGGGAGGTAAATACAATACAACAGCCTTACAGTTGGGTCTGGGATGTAATGATAATACAAGAGAATTACATTTGGGTCGGGGATGTAATGGTAATACAACAGCCTTACACTTGGTTCGGGGATGCAATGACAATACAACAGCCTTACACTTGGGTCTGGGATGTAATGATAAAATAACAGCCTTACACTTGGGTCTGGGATGCAATGACATTAAAACAGCCTTATATTTGATCTGGGATGTAATGACAATATAACTGCCTTACAATTGGATATAGGGTGTAAAGACAATACAACAGCCTTATACTTGGGTCTGGGATGTAATGACAATAAAACAGCCTTACACTAGGGACGGGGATGTAATGAAAATACAACTGAATTACTTTTGGGTCTGAGATGTAATGACCATGAAACAGCCGTACACTTGGGTCGCGAATGTAATGTTAATACAACAGCCTTGCAGTTGAGTCTGGTATATAATGACTATGCAACAGCCTTACACTTGAGTCGAGGATGTAATGATAATACAACAACCATATACTTGGGTCTGGGATGCAATGATAATATAACAGCCTTGAACTTTGGTCGGGGATGTAATGACAATACAACAACCTTACACTTGGGTCTGGGATGTAATGACAATACAACAGATTAACACTTGGGTCAAGGATGTAATGACAATACAACAGCTTTACACTTGGGTCGGGGATGTAATCACAATACAGAAAGCCTTACACTTGGGTCGGGGATGTAATGACAAAACAACAGCCTTACATTTGGGTCTGGGACGTAATGACAAAACAACAGACCTAGCTTGGGTCGGGGATGTAGTGACAATACAAGAGCCTTACACTTGGGTCAGGGATGTAATGATAAAAAAAACAACCTTACACTTGGGTCTGGGTTGTATTGACAATACAACAGCCTTACACTTTCGTCAGGGATGTAATGACAATACAGCCATACATTTGGTTCTGGGATGTAATGACAACATAACAGCCTTATACTTGAGTCTGGGATGTAATGATTATAAAAATGCCTTGCACTTGCGTCGGGGATGTAAAGACAATACAACATACTTACATTTGGGTCGGGGTTGTAATGACAATACAACAGCCTTACACTTGGTTCTAGGTTGTAATGACTATGCAACAGCCATGCACTTGGGCCTGGGATGTAATGAAAATACAACAGCCTTACACTTGGGTCAGGGATGTAATAACAATAAAACAGCCTTATATTTGGGTGGGGGATTTCATGACAATAAAACAGCTTTACACTTGGATCGAGGATGTAATGACAATACAACAGCCTTAGATTTGGGTAAGGGATGTAATGACAATACAACAGCCTTGCACTTGGGTCTGGGATGTAATGATAATACAACAGCCTTTCAGTTCCGTCTTGATTGCAATGACAATACAACAGCCTTACACTTGGGTCGGGGATGTGATGGTAATACAACAGCCTTACAGTTTGTTCTGGAATGTAATGACAATACAACAGCCTTACACTTGTGTCGGGGATATAACGATAATACAACAGCCTTACACTTGGGTCTGGGATGTAATGACTATGCAACAGCCGTACACTTGGGTCGTGTATATGATGACTATCCAACAGCCTTACAATCGGCTCGGGGATGTAATAGCTATGCAACAGGCTTACACTTCGGTATGGTATATAATGACTATGCAACAGCCTTAGACTTGGGTCGGAGATGTAATGACAATACAAGAGCCTTACACTTGGATCGAGGATGTAATGATAATGCAACATCCTTATACTTGGGTGGGGGATGTAATGATAATACATACGCCTTACACTTGGATCGGAGATGTAATGAAAATAAAGCAGCTTTGCACTTGGGTCGGGGATATAATGATAATATAACAGCCTAACACTTGGGTCGGGGATGTAATGACAATAGAACAGCTTTACACTTGGGTCGGGGATGTAATGACAATACAACAACTTTACACTTCAGTCAGGGATGCAATGACAACACAACAGTTTACACTTGGGTCGAGGATGTAATGACAATACAACGGGCTTACACTTGAGTCCGGGATGTAATGATAATACAACAGCCTTACACATGGGTCTGGGATGTAATGACAAAACAGCAGTCTTACACTTGGGTCTGGGATGTAATGACAATACAGCAACCTAACATTTGGGTCGGGGATGCAATGACAATACAACAGCTTTACACTTGGGTCGGGGATGAAATGAAAATACAACAGCATTACTCTTGGGTCGGAGATGTAATGACAACACAACAGTTTACACTTGGGTCGTGGATGTAATGACAATACAACGGCCTTACACTTGGGTCGGGGATGTAATGATAATGCAACAGCCTTAAACTTGGGTCTGGTATGTAATGACAATATAACTGCCTTAATCTTTGGTGGTGGATATAATGACAATACAACAGCCTTACATTTGGGTCTGGGATGGAATGAAAAAACAACAGCCCTAGCTTGGGTCGGGGACTTAATGACAATACAATAATAGATATTTGGGTATGGGATGTAATGATAATACAACAGCCACACACTTGGGTCTGGGATGTAATGATAATACAACCGCCTTGCACTTGGGTCTGGCATGTAATGACAATATAACAGAATTACACTTGGGTCGGGGATGTAATGACAGTACAACAGCGTTACCCTTGGGTCTAGGTTGTAATGACTATGCAACAGCCTTGCAATTGGGTCTGAAATGCAATGAAAATACAACAGCCTTACACTTGGGTCGGGCATGTAATGACAATACAACAGCCTTATACTTGGGTAAAAAATTTAATGACAATAAAACATCTTTACACTTGGGTCGGGGATGTAATGACAATACAACCGACTTGCACTTGGGTCTGGGATGTAATTTCAATTCAAGAGCCTTACACTTGGGTCTGGGATGTAATGATAATACAACAGCCTTTCAATTGGGTCTGGGTTGCAAAAATTACAATACAACAGCCTTAAACTCGGGTCGGGGTTGTAATGATAATACAAAATCCTTCGAGATCGGTCCGGGATGTAATGACAATACAACGGCCTCAGACTTGTGTCGGGGATGTAATGATAATACAACAGCCTTACACATTGGTCTGAGATTAAATGACAATATAACAGCCTTACACTTGGGTTGGGGATTTAATGGCAATACAACAGCCTTACACTTGGGTCTCTGATGTAATGATAATACAACAGCCTTCATTTAGGTCTGGGATGTAATGACAATAAAACAGCTTTATACACTTCAGTCTGGGATGTAATGATAATAAAACTGCCTTACACTTGGGTCTGGGGTGTAATGACAATACAACAGCCTTATACCTGGGACGGTGACGTAATGACAATATAACAGTCTTACTCTTGGGTCTGGGATATAATGACAATACAACAGCCTTACACTTGGGTCGGGGATGTAATGATAATACAACTGCCTTACACTTGGGTCTGGGATGTAATGACATCACAACCGCCTTACCCTTTGGTCTGGGATGTAATGACAACACAACAACCTTACACTTGGGTCATGGATGTAATGATAATACAACAGCCTTACACTTGGGTCGGGAATTTAATGACAATACAACAGCCTTACACTTGGGTCTCTAATGTAATGGTAATACAACAGCCTTGTCCTTAGGTCTGGGATGTAATGACAATACAACAGCCTTACACTTAGGTCTGGGATGTAATGACAATACAACGGCCTTACACTTGGGGCGGGGGTGTAATTACAATACAACAGCTTTATACCTGGGTCGGTGGCGTAATGACAATATAACAGTCTTACACTTGGGTCTGGTTTGCAATGACAATACAACAGACTTACACTTGGGTCTGGGCTATAATGACTATACAACAGCCTTACACTTAGGTCTTGGTTTTAATGACAATATAACAGACTTACACTTGGGTGGGAGACGTAATGACAATACAACAGCCTTACACTTGGGTCTTGGATGTAATGAAATATAACAGCCTTACTCTTGGGTCGTGGATGTAATGACAATACAACAGCCTTACACTTGGGTCGGGGTTGTAATGATAATATAACTGCCTTTCACTTGGGTCTGGGATGTAATGACAACACAACAGCCTTACACTTGGGTCTGGGATGTAATGACAATTCAAGAGCCTTACACTTGGGTCATGGATGTAATGATAATGTAACAGCCTTAGCCTTGGGGCTGGGTTGTAAGGACAATACAATAGCCTTATACTTGTGTCGGTTACGTAATGACAATACAACAGCCTTACAATTGGGCTTCGGATGTAATGATAGTACAACCGCCTTACACTTGGGTTGGGAATGTAATGAAAACACAACAGCCTTACACTTGGGTCGGGGATGTAATTACAATACAACAGCCTTACACTTGGGTCGGGGATTTAATGACAACTCAACAGCTTTACACTTTGGTCGGGGATGTAAGGACAATACAACTGCCTTACACTTACGTCTGGGTTATAATGACAAGACAACAGCCTTACATTTGGGTCTGGGATGTAATGACAAAACAACAGCCCTAGCTTGGGTCGGGGATGTAATGACAATACAAGAGCCGTACACTTGGGTCTGCGATGTAATGATAATACAACAGCCTTACACTTGGGTCTGGGATGTATTGTCAATACAACAGCCTAACACTTTGGTCGGGGATGTAATGACAATACAGCTATACATTTAGGTCTGGGATCTAATGACAAAACAACAGCCCTAACTTCGGTCGGGGATATAATGACAATACAAGAGCCGCACACTTGGGTCTGGGATGTAATGATAATACAACAGCCTTACACTTGGGTCTGGGATGTATTGTCAATACAACAGCCTTACACTTTGGTCGGGGATGTAATGACAATACAGCCATATATTTGGGTCTGGGATGTAATGACAATATAACAGCCTTACACTTGAGTTTGGGATGTAATGATAATAAAATTGCCTTGCACTTGGGTCGGGGATGTAATGACTATACAACAGACTTACACTTGGGTCGGGGATGTAATGACAATAAAACAGCCTTATACTTGGCTAGGGGATTTCATGACAATAAAACAGCTTTACAATTGGATCGGGGATATAATGACAATACAACAGCCTTACATTTGGGTCGGGGATGTAATGACAATACAACAGCCTTGCACTAGGGCATGGGATGTAATGACAATAAAACAGCCTTACACTTGTGTCTGGGATGCAATGATAATAGAACAGCTTTTTAGTTGAGTCTACGTTGCAATGACAATACGACAGCCTTACCCTTGGGTCGGTGATGTAATGGTAATACAACAGCCTTACAGTTGGTATTGGGATGTAATGACAATACAACAGCCTTACACTTGTGTCGGGGATATAATGATAATACAACAGCCTTACTATTGGGTCTGGGATGTAATGACCATGCAACAGACCTACACTTGGGTCGTGTATATAATGACTGTGTAACAGCCTTACACTTGGTTCGGGGATGTAATGACTATGCAACAGCCTTACACTTCGGTCTGGTATATAATGACTATGCAACAGCCTTACACTTGGGTCGGGGATGTAATCACAATACAAGACCCTTACACTTGGGAAGGGGATGTAATGACAATACAACAGCATTACACTTGGATCGAGGATGTAATGATAATAAAACAGCCTTATACTTGGGTGGGGGATGTAATGATAATACATCAGCCTTACACTTGGATCGGTGATGTAATGATAATATAGCAGCTTTGCACTTGGGTCGGGGATATAATGATATTATAACAGCCTTGAACTTGGGTCTGGGATGTAATGAAAATACAACAGCCTAACACTTGGGTCGGGGATGTAATGACAATAGAAAAGCTTTACACTTGGGTCGGGGATGTAATAACAATACAACAACCTTACACTTCGCTCAGGGATGCAATGACAACACAACAGTTTACACTTGGGTCGAGGATGTAATGACAATACATCGGCCTTACACTTGAGTCGGGGATGTGATTATAATTCAACAGCCTTACACTTGGGTCTGGGATGTAATGTAAATACAACAGCCTAACATTTGGGTCGGGGATGTAATGACAATACAATAGCTTTACACTTTGGGTCGGGGATGTAATGACAATTCAACAACCTTACTGTTGGGTCGGGGATGTAATGACAACACAACATTTTACACTTGGGTCGGGGATGTAATGACAATACAACGGCCTTACACTTGGGTCGGGGTTGTAATGATAATTCAACAGCCTTAAACTTGGGTCTGGGTTGTAATGACAATACAACTGCTTTAAAATTTGGTCGTGGATGTAATGACAATACAACAGCCTTACCTTTGGCTCTGGGATGGAATGAAAAAACAACAGCCATAGCTTGGGTCGGGGACTTACTGACAATACAATAGCCTTTTATTTGGGTACGGGATGTAATGATAATACAACAGCCTTATACTTGTTTCTGGGTTGTAATGACAATACAACAGCCTTACACTTTGGTCGACGATGTAATGACAATACAACAGCCATACACTTGGGTCTGGCATGTAATGACAACATAACAGCCTTACTCTTGGGTCTGGCATGTAATGATATTACAACCGCCTTGCACTTGGGTCGGGGATGTAATGACAATACAACAGTCTTACCCTTGGATCTAGATTGTAATGACTATACAACAGCCTTGCAATTGGGTCTGAAATGTAATGAAAGTACAACAGCCTTACACTTGGGTCGGGGATGTAATGACAATACAACAGTCTTATACTTGGGTAGGGGATTTAATGACAATAAAACATCTTTACACTTGGATAGGGGATGTAATGACAATACAACAGCCTTAAAATTGGATCGGGGATGTAATGACAATACAACCGACTTGCAATTGGGTCCGGGATGTAATGACAATACAGCAGCCTTACACTTGCGTCTGGGATGTAATGATAATACAACAGCCTTTCAGTGTGCCTGGGTTGCAATTACAATACAACAGCCTTACATTTATGTCGGGGATGTAATGTTAAAACAACAGCCTTACAGTTGGGTCTGGGATGTAATGACAATACAAGAGCCTTACACTTGGGTCGGGGATGTAATGATAATACAACAGCCTTACACTTGGGTCGGGAATTTAATGACAATACAACAGCCTTACAATTGGGTCTCTGATGTAATGGTAATACAACAGCCTTGTCCTTAGGTCTGGGATGTAATGACAATACAACGGCCTTACACTTGGGGCGGGGGTGTAATTACAATACAACAGCTTTATACCTGGGTCGGTGGCGTAATGACAATATAACAGTCTTACACTTGGGTCTGGTTTGCAATGACAATACAACAGACTTACACTTGGGTCTGGGCTATAATGACTATACAACAGCCTTACACTTGGGTCTTGGATTTAATGACAAAATAACAGACTTACACTTGGGTGGGAGACGTAATGACAATACAACAGCCTTACACTTGGGTCTGGGATGTAATGAAATACAATAGTCTTACTCTTGGGTCTGGGATATAATGACAATACAACAGCCTTACACTTGGGTCGGGGATGTAATGATAATACAACTGCCTTACACTTGGGTCTGGGATGTAATGACATCACAACCGCCTTACCCTTTGGTCTGGGATGTAATGACAACACAACAACCTTACACTTGGGTCATGGATGTAATGATAATACAACAGCCTTACACTTGGGTCGGGAATTTAATGACAATACAACAGCCTTACACTTGGGTCTCTGATGTAATGGTAATACAACAGCCTTGTCCTTAGGTCTGGGATGTAATGACAATACAACAGCCTTACACTTAGGTCTGGGATGTAATGACAATACAACGGCCTTACACTTGGGGCGGGGGTGTAATTACAATACAACAGCTTTATACCGGGGTCGGTGGCGTAATGACAATATAACAGTCTTACACTTGGGTCTGGTTTGCAATGACAATACAACAGACTTACACTTGGGTCTGGGCTATAATGACTATACAACAGCCTTACACTTGGGTCTTGGTTTTAATGACAATATAACAGACTTACACTTGGGTGGGAGACGTAATGACAATACAACAGCCTTACACTTGGGTCGGGGATGTAATGATAATACAACTGCCTTACACTTGGGTCTGGGATGTAATGACATCACAACCGCCTTACCCTTTGGTCTGGGATGTAATGACAATACAACAGCCTTACACTAGGGTCATGGATGTAATGATAATACAACAGCCTTACCCTTGGGTCTGGGATGTAATGACAATACAACAGCCTTACACTTGGGTCATGGATGTAATGATAATACAACAGCCTTACCCTTGGGTCTGGGATGTAATGACAATACAACAGCCTTACACTTGGGTCATGGATGTAATTATAATACAACAGCCTTACCCTTGGGTCTGGGTTCTAATGACAATACAATAGCCTTACACTTGGTTCGGGATGTAACGACAATACAAGAGCTTTACACTTGGGTCTGGGTTGCATTGACAATACAACAGCCTTACACTTGGGTCGCGGATGTAATGACAATACAAGAGCCTTACACTTGTGTCTGGGATGTAATGACAATATAACAGCCTTTCTCTTGTGTCTGGGATATAACGCTAATTCAACAGCCTTTCACTTGGGTCTGGGTTGTAATGACAATACAACGGCCTTAGACTTGGGTCGGGGATGTAATGATAACACAACAACCTTGCACTTGGGTCGTGGATGTAATGACTATACAATAGCCTTGCACTTGGGTCGGGGATGTAATGACAATACAACTGCCTTACTCTTTGGTCGGGGATGTAATGATAATACGGTATACGTATCCTGGGATCGATGTTGTAACGTTTACAACATTGTCTTTCTTTGGGCTAATGGTTGAAATGAGTATTTGTTTAGTTTTTCTTTGTCGTGTCATGGATCAGAAAAGTTTATACTGCAGTTATTTGGCCACATCTTCCAATGTTCTGTGTTTGGAGAACCTCGTAATTCTTGTTACATTTTGCGACTGTTCGGCATATAGCTAAGATCAACAGGGTGAATTTTTATGACAAATTTATTGTAACAATATCTCTTTTGAACGTGCATTAATGGATGTCAATTCAAGATCAAAGTTTAGTTTTTAAAACTAGTCTGGCATTCGAAGTCTTATAGTATTTAGCACCAGATTATCTTAATATTTAAAATTTTGCAAGAAACACATCGATCGTTCGGGTGACAACACAGAGTACACAGTCCTGTGAAGACAAGGGGTAAACGGTTGATTGAAAATAAAAAATCAATAATGTATCAATACTAAAATTATCTTATGAATTCTTTTATTTAATCCATTACGATTTTTATGCATTAGTTGCGATATGTCTATATTAGAACAGTACGTTAGGCTTACATAATTTGTATAAGAATGTGTTATGTATATTTTATTTTATGTGGTTGCTGTCAACCGTGAATTTTGTTACAAACTGAACGTATACTATTATTTTGTTTTAATTTGCAGTGTCATAATGTAAACTAGCTAATTATTTTGTCCTGGATTAATAAAGGAAGCTATTATTATTATTATTATTATTATTATTATTATTATTATTATTATTATTATTATTATTATTTGGGATTTAATTCACAATATTGTATGTTCCTTTAAAATTTTCACATTATATTTAAGGAAAATTAACTATTTCTTGAATTTTGCAAAACTTATTGGGTTTTGCTCTTATCTTTTACTTCGTTTAAAATGTTTCACTCGTTAAGTGAAAATATTTCTATAATCAATTCTGCAATATTTTCTAACATATACTAAAAAACTGAGTTTTTGTATATTTTTACATTAAAATGAGATAGAAATTGAGATGGCAAACCATCAAAGTTGCTCCAGTTTGATATATTGCATGTACTTCATTTTATGTATTTATTTACCCTTATTGACCTTGCTTTATTTTGATTTTTATTTTTCAATCCCAAGATAAATCACATGTCACACATATATGTTTTCATTGTGTGTATATGAATAGAACAAAATCAGTTTATCAGACACATGCTTTTCTATCTGCAATAGTCCTAGTGAAGAATATGCGTCGAATTGCTCAATGTTAGATTTCAAATAGAGGCAACATTTTATTGCACTGTTAAAGACAAAAAAAATGGACGTGGATTTCTTTCCAGACTTTGATTGTTGCCGTCTAGGTCTCGGTTTGTGACGTTGTTGTTAATTCGCCGGATGTAATCGACTCGCCGGGTGAAGTCGGTACGTCAGACGTAGTCGGAACGACGGATGTAGTTGCTAACCCCGATAGACTCAGACTCGCCATGCCTAAAATGATAACACATATATAAAGTAACTTTAAATGAATTTGAAAACATTTTCAAACCACAAAACAATCTAAAAAGGTGATCTAGTTGTAAAACATCTAAATATATGCTAAAGGTTCCGTTCTAATATATCAAAAGGTGACGATATACATCAGTCTTCGACATAAAGTTTAAAAATATATATTGTATGTTTGGTGTCTCATAATTACTATACAAATCAGATTAGTATTTTAGAAAATATTTCCTTGCGACTGCAAGAATCTTCATTAATTTGGGACTTCTTGGGACCTATTTCTAATTATTGTAATAAATAACTTCATCAAAGTATAATTTCTCAATAGTTCAAAATCAAATACTGTCTTTAATTTATTAACTCTGAAATGGCCCAACATATACTGATCTATTTTTGAATCTTTGTTATCGCTCTGTCGAAGTTAACCCACCAAATCTCTGCGAGTGATGTGCTGTGCAGACACGAAGAGGTTAACAATCACAATTTAGAGGTGCAGATGTAGACCCATTCGCCAAAATGTATACTGGCTGCTTTCTTATTAATGCCCTCTTGACTTCGACAGTTTTCATGGTTTTGGTTGGGCGGGGCGCTTAAAACGAAATGTTTCAACTATAATTCACGACATTCTACTGCAAGAATGCGGGCCATATCAACAAAGGGCAATACGCTTCTTTTAAATATCCTAAAACGTAGGAGCAAAAAAAAAACCTACATTCTTGGTCCCGTTATTTGAAGGCTGCATCAAACGGCACTGACGTGTTGATGGTAGGTCTCGAATTAGGTGGTTGTTGTTGTTCTAATGGTTGTGTCGCTTTAATAGATTATAATCCTTGGATGGTCAAACGAATTAGGTGGTTGTTGTTGTTCTAATGGTTGTGTCGCTTTCATAGATTATAATGCTTGGATGGTAAAACGACTGCTTTTTTCTGATTTCCAGAGTCAAGTCAAGTTCCTTTTAGCCAAATTTCGTAAATGTCACCCAAATATGATGGCCGTGTATCTATTAGATTGTGTTTCGCTTCTAAGTATCGCATAGTTTTTGTGCTCATCAAGAATGGGCTCCAACTTATCCGCGTAGAGTAGAGAGCATTATCATCAAGCGACGTTTACATGTATCTCGAAATCATATTAGGTCTTTTTTATAGTCAGTTCGAGGCTATTACAATTTCCTGCACTGGAAACTAGATAGAAGCTTAAAGAAGTTATTTCATAGACATCTGCATTGGGAGCGGCAATATGGTTGACACAATCTATTTGCCTGTCACGCCAATGTCCTGAGACAGGATTATGACTGTTGTCTCATTGCTGTCCACCACGTTAAAGTTCCCAATATATGTTTACTTTGCAACATCGTTGAATCGTAATGCCAACTCATGCGTGTCAACCCCATATTTGCGCTGTAGTATTTCTTTTGATGAACGGCACTTGTAGTTCGAGCTGCCTCAATATTCCGTCGTCGATAATAGGATTAATAGGCGGCATCATTGAATTGTGTTTCTTCTCTATGTTGCTTCTCTGTGGTTTTAGTTCACCTTCAGAGCCATTTCTAAATATATAAGCACTGATTAGAGAGGATGGCAATTCCGGTGGGTGTGTTGACGTTGAAGCCATTGCATCTGATTGTATTTTTCATTAGTAAACATAAAACTCCAAACCTAGTTGAAATGTTTTCTTGTGAGACGTTAGAAGGAACGACAGTACTGTCATTATGTGATATGAACGACCGGTTTAAACGGATTGCAAGCGACGAGCACGACACAAGGGGAGGTTAATGAAGTAAGAACCGGCCACAAGATGCTAATAGTGTCAATATCGTTACGGAATGTAAAATTACCGACGTTTAGAAAAACATAGTTTTCTTCGAAGCGGTAAAAAGCGGACGCATTTATAGCCGAGTTGTTAATAATTGGCGTGCTAACATAGGCAACATCGCTGTTGGATGTTGAGGTTCAGTGTTAGATAATGTGGCTATGGCCCGGAAAAATTTCGAAGCTCCTACACTATATAAGCCGAAACCACGCAGATGCAAAATGCGCTTGCTTTTTGTACTTTTGCTAGCAGTAATGCAAGGTTTACTTTGCACTCTTATATAATATCAAATGTTTGTTTCTCATCTAAAATACGGTCATGAATGTCGCTTTCACATACAATGCTCCAAGATGGGTTTATACAGGAGTCTTTATGTGTATACACGTAGGAATTACCACCCGCAGGAAAAACTTGTAGCGGAGAGTGTTTTCCCAAAAAAGGTTACCACATTTATGTTTATTTTGGTCGTGATGAACATAATTCCACAAGATGATTATAAATGTCGTTGGTGTCCTCAGTTATTAGAGATATAAAAGTCTGAATAACTTTTCAAGCGTCTTTATCTTCAGACTATAATGTATGAAAGCACACCGCACGACGTGAGACTCACCGCAGATTAGTTGTTTGCACAAGCAGTCAAGATGCTGAACGATCGTTGTATGTCTGAAATCTCCAAGGCCCCAACTAAAGAGTTGGTAGAACACATATATTATTAAAACGAGAACTAGTTCCTGGAGATTGTATTGCCACAAATTCGTCACTTTAATAGCGTCGCGCAATATTGCGTCGAATGCGTCCCTGCCAAAAGAATTGCAGAGAAATAGCGCAGATCTACGAATTATTGCAATTATATGTGCATGATGTTACTTTGTTCTCTGACCTATAAAATAAATACGTGCTACCTTTTGTCGAGTAGAAAATCATTGGTGTCAATTGGTTGTCCGGAACCAAAAACGGCGGTATGAACTTTTGGTAAAGTCATATTAACTTTGCAATTCGTTGTGCATACCGGTCGAAGTACCATTGATCACGATTACCCGTTGTTTGATTAAACGTCAAGACTGCTTAATATGGTTTATAGCCTTTGTCTCTCCATTTATACTACTATGTGAGTTAGATACTCACTCAACTCTAGTGTGCTTTTCCGGGGTAATGTCCTGCATACGATATACAAACTAAAGCAAATACTATTCTTAGTGTTGTAGGAGACTCCAAAAGTGCATGCAATTGATTATTCCAGGAAACTCAAACTTTACTTTACACAGGATAGTGAAGTTAATCACAGATTTGAACACTCTAGGCCAGACAAGTCGCAACGATTTACTCGGGTTGGGTATGGTGTCTCAGTTAAACCGTTCTAGTGTACCTTTAGACTAACAAACCAAAAAACTTACCACAGTTGTGTGTAAAGACCTTTATTGAAATGACGCAGAGTTCAATAAGAACTAGTCAATCCTGATAAACGTCAAAGCAAGTAAAAGATGGACTGTATATGACCCTAACTGATATGGATCATACAACTGGTAACTATGGCACAAATTTCTTGTAGCTGACCACAAAGAGGCACCAATGCCGATAGTAATTTCAATAATGATGTCTGCAACAATAACTGCAAAGCTTAAATCACGCCCGGCCATCGCAGACATGGACGCATTTGGATATCGGCTCTGACCCATTACAGGCAAGCGCAACAAAGGTTCAAACCAGCACCATGAATCAATAGCAACCAAATACCACGAATACAAATAATGGTATTAATTGTGGGTGGTATCGAAGTGGAGCTTTTTCCGCCATCTGGTTTCCTCGCTAAAGGTTCTTTACTCATGAAAATCAGAGAAGGGCAATACCGAGACAGTTATTGTCATGACAAGCACGACGGTATTTCAGGTTAGTTAGCAGATAGCATTACCTGAGGTTTTTAGTCAGAACGACACGACTGACCCAACAATTCAAAAACGGCATTCTACATATTTCTACTAGCTTCTTAGTATCCAAGCCAAAACCTCCAAGAACTTTTACCATTTAATTTGCGCCACCCCCGCCCATCATATGAGTATGATTACAGTTGTGCGTTTGAGACAACTGAGAAGTCCTCCTTGGAAATGAATGTTCGCAAGGTTTGTTTTCTAAGGAATGTATCTTACTAGGCTGATATCGTCCTGGATGGCGATAAGTTCCTTGTCAGCCTTATGGTTAATGCCGTAGATTTGTTTTCTCGCTGTTTATGTTATGTATTTCATCTTGAGTTCATTCTATGGGTTTTTTAAACGCGTCCCTATCTGCTTTATTTGGTTGGGTATTTGGTGGCATTGTGTATAAGTGCACTGACGATAGTTTGCATTACCTTCTTAAGCCTTTGGCAAGTTCACAATAAACAAGAACACACACACCCCCCGGTGGAATATTAACTTCTTCATACCATCCAAAAGAAGATTATTATACAACCCATTTATCGACAAGGTCTCACTGATCATCGAGGGTTTCCCAAAGCAGATATATGTCCATGGCAAGACGCCATACCAGCAGTGGAGCGAGGTTCTCCATTATTTCCTAGTTGGTCTAACAAGTTCCCTCAGCAACTGAAGGTTAATGTTGGTGACTTCTATCAATGCAGGTTTGTCCATTTCATTGACTTGAGACCAAAGGAAGACCTCACACTACATAGGTCAGAAAGATATATCAAAATCAGAAGCGGCAAAAGTTAAATGTGTATTAATACATCATCACGGACACGCCGCTCAACATAAATATGCCCATTTTATGTAAACCATCTTCTATCATCTTGGCAATCTCCGCGTCGTAACCATAGGGCAAATCATGCAAGATGGAGGAATGCCAGCAAGAGTTATCCACACAAACGTGAGTACCTACAAATTGCCCGACTTAAACAATCACTTTGAATTTGTCGTCATTATGCATAATCAAGACATGCGCTCGCAACAAATTTCGAGGCAAAAATCACGCATATTCTATTTTAAGATTTTGCTTTCGTATTACAAAATGAAAAGGTCCTTACTAAGCTCACTAACTTCTGCCGCCATATCGGCATCATAACTCAAAAGTACAACACAGTTGCATGTGATGTCCGCGAGCAGATTTTGCTGATAGCCCTGCTTTACTCTAGAGATGTAAGCTCGTTTTTGGACACGCTGAGAGGAAATGATATCGATACGTGTACATTTCTTTGAAAGAACGTTTTGCGCACAGACCCACAAGTATCCTAACTGTTTGTTTCCACATCCTATGTAGTATGACATAAATATTGTGGCCATAGGTTACGTGCTACCCGAAGATTCTTAAGTGCCATAGCAGATGATGATTAACAACAACAGATGGCGGACAAGCCAGAGAGTACAATAAATACAACAAATAAAACATTAGCACATCGGCATATCAACATTTATAGGATGGTGGTTTTAGGAGCGACCAAATAATGCATGATCCTGCCTCCTACATTTGTGAATCTAAACAACGAAGTAGTTGCAGAATCCTATGTCTCATACGAGGTTTAACTGTAGCCAAGATGATTGGGTTCGTATTGCTTGGCTCGTACATTATGTACTGCAGTTGACTACCGCGAGAAACTTGCGACGGATTTAAAAGATAATCCACACATCCAAATCTCTTTCGCAAGTATCAACAGCCACCTCATTTATGATATTATCCAATGCTAGAGCCATTTGCGGATGGTATGATAACATATAGGCATACTGAAAAACGGTAAAAAGGGGACAAACGATGAGTACGACAGCGGAACCGAATAAGAAACTTTTGTCCGTGCCGGATTAAGGACGGTGAACAATATTGTCGCTACTAAAATATCAGAAAGTAATGCATATGATAATATTTTAAGGCCCTTGTGAACTTATGTCTGGTCAAAGAATTGCAATGGTGATGTAACCGTAAAGAAACGACGCTTATGCCTCGTCCGTACATGAATTACAGCTATGCCTGCACTAGGGCAATATAGCTCAATACCTTCTAATGTTTCCTGGGTCGGTCTAGTTTTATTGACCTATCGTAGGCTATATTCCACGGCAAATCAAATTAAGAACATAAATAAGAGAAACAATAACATCAGACCGAGGCCTGGCCCTTGCAAGAGTTCTACACCACCGTCTTCCAAGAACATTGAAAGCCTCCTTTATCATGGAACTCGGCATTCAGGCTGGGATGTATGTATGATGCTTGTCAAAGGCTTCTTAAAAATGAATCTTTGCCGCGTATCTTTCAATAAAACAGAAAATGTCATTTTTGTTAGAGAAACTGCGATGAGTTTTCAACATACGACATGCTTATTAAATAAGACGTATTCCTGTCTTAAATAAGACTTATTCCTGTCAATATTATTGGTGTTTTCTAATGCTCTATGTGGCGCTTATAGTAGGAGATGTATACAATAAGCCATATGTATTTTCTTACCCAAACTACCTCTTCGCCCAAGTAAATGAAATAGAAGCTCAAAACGATCGTAACTGAAAGCTATAAGCGTCTCCATCAACTCAATGGCAGAAAGCAAGACGAACAGCTGGCTGACCAGGCATACAAAGACTGCTAAGAATCTGCACGAATGAGAACCGATGAAACTGGCAACAACCTGTATCTCGAAGAAGAGCCCAGGCTTTCAGACTTCTAAACCCCTCGTCCCGACAATACAGATTAGAAGATGATGCGCGGCCTATAAAATCACTAGCAATGCCAACACATGTACTTTTGTGTTTTTGCGGTCCACGTAAAACAGAAACCACTTGGAGAGCTTGATAAGATAAAGAACACAGTTTTAAGCCTCTCCCATCTGGCATCGGCCTGGTCTTTCCAACATAAGTTAGTCACACACATTGTGGGTCCTCATCTAGTCGTTGTATGCAGCGCACCATATCTCTCCAAATAAATTTCCCGCCGCATGTATGTCCGGATCATAGTGTGTGTACGGGAGGGGGGTAGCCTCAATACAATCACATCAGCTCCTCTTTCAGTTTCTTCCGAATGACAGACTGATGCTAGTCATCATTTTAGGGCTGCACGGGAAGTCTGGACCCAGACCCTGCCATAGGGCAAGGTAACCTGCTTGGGGCCCGCGTTTCTCCGCAATTCAATTTTGTGCTTGGGGCCCCGCTTTCACAGCCTGCCACCTTGAGCTCCGCATGCTACATTGGGCCCCGCACATTTTTAGGCAGGGCCTGTCTGGACGAGACAAGTGACGTCGTCCAGATCTTTTGTTTGATTATAGAGACCCGGTACAGATATGCAAAGCTTATTTCAAGCGATTTCGGTCTGTGTTCAGACAGGATAAGCATGATGATAGTTAAATTGATGACAACACCGGGTGTTATGGAAGGAGCTTCCACTCACTCTCGCGAGGATCCATTTTCTCTTCCTCAGTGGAGAAGTCAATTATACATATGGTATGTCTGTCAAGAAATATATTATTTAACAAAAACGGTTATGTTAAAGCTGTCTCTATTTGATTTTTAACTGTAAAACATTAAAAACAGATCTCTCTCTCTCTCTCTCTCTCTCTCTCTCTCTCTCTCTCTCTCTCTCTCTCTCTCTTATTTGTATATGCTGGAAGGGTGAGTGTCAGGCGTCAAGGATGGTAGGTTATGTCCCTGTGTGCCTGAGATTATTTGGAGTGGAATATCAATCTCTGAATATTTGTTTCAACTTCCATTAGATATCCCCTGCATTCAGCTTATAATGATCTTTGGAGAAATCAAGGAAAAAGGGATTGCTTCTAGACCGGGTATTAAAGCCACATTTTGTAAACCATCTTCCTTTGTAAATTGGTGAATTTTATTCTTGGCTTTTTATGTGCTTCTTAATGAAACCAGTAGCAAAATTTCTATAAAAGTTTTTATAATCCCAAGTCATCAGTTAGCGGATATGACGTCACCAACGAAACTATCCAATGAATGACGAATCGCTTTGCCTCCTTGTGCTGTGCTTGATATTCAACGAAAATCATACTAGGGACTTATATTGAAAATATAATTATTGACACGTAATTGTCGAAATATGAGAGGATTTATATTCTACAAAAGGATGGAGGGTATACGTGAATTTGTAATCATTTGTAGCAAGCAATTCCTAAAATGTAATGCAGTAACCCTTATAACAAAAGACACGCGATGAACACATCTGGTAAAAAAGTGTAGTATTATCGACAACACTAAACATGAATTTAAAAAGGCCGTGTAAGTTCTAGTTAACTGAAAATAAAGGAAATAAACAGAATCAACGGTAGCCGTCTTGGAATGAAAATAAATACCCAAATTAAAATTAGGTACAGTATTTTGCTTTATCAAACCAATCCAACCAGTGCTGCTTATTGCCGCAGAATACCGAACATAAGTAGAAGCGTATCACTTTTTGTCTTTGAAGGTAAAGTATTCATTTACCATGATGTTTTCGCAGCATTCTTGGATGATGATACGCATATATATTATGTTGCACTATATACTACGCACAGCTGGTATGTTATATTCATATTAGGGCGTTTGCTGTAAACAATTCCATACCTAATGCGAGGGAAATAAGTCTAGGTTCTTTGACGGTAGATATAACAATAAAAAAGAAAGATTGATTACAAAACTGAATGTCGGTGAATACTGAGTGTCTTCTTAAACATTAGCAAACTCAAGCCAAACAATTTTTTGGCAAACAACCTATAAACCTGTTATTTATTGTAGTCGCTGATTGTCTATAATGGTACATAACGAAGCTGAGCAAAAATGCGCGCGCATCTTTGTTAAATGTAATGTTTTAATCTGTCCATACCCATGTATCGACGCTGGATTTCTCGCGCAATTAATGACATTTTTTTTCATCTTCGTGGCCGCACCCAAAAACGGACGGCTCTACCGATCGGGTCTCGCATATGTAATGACTTAATACATTCAACCGTGATATGTTCTCTGGGCGTACTTTGTACATGAGAAATAAAATGTGCTCTTTTACCGCAGTACAAATTGTTTTACTCAGAAGGAATGATAACAAAATAACCAAAGAAAATTATACAACCAATCTCATACACAAAAAACGATGCGTAATCGCATATGCACATCGGTCAAAATAACGTGAATAATTTGTGTAACACCACGATCTTACCTGCAAAAATATGTAGAAGATTTTCACCTTGACAAATGACAATTATTATGCAGAACCCTTGGACGATTTTCCCTTCGCAAATGACAATTAATATGCAGAAACATTGGACGATTTTCCGTTTACAAACGACAATTAACACGCATAACCATTGGATGATTTTCCCCTTCACAAATGACAATTAATATGCAGAACCATTGGATGATTTTCCCCTAGACAAATGACAATTAGTATGCAGAACCATGGGATGATTTTCCCCTTGACAAATGACAAATAATATGATGAACCATCGGATGATTTTCCCTTCACAACTGACAATTAATATGCAGAACCATTGGACGAATTTCCGTTTACAAACGACAATTAATATGCAGAACCTTTGGATGATTTTCACCTTCACAAATGACAATTAAAATGCAGAATCATTGGATGATTTTCCCTTCATAAATGACAATTAATATGCAGAACCATTGGATGATTTTCCCCATCACAAATGAAAATTAATATGCAGAACCATTGGATGAATTTCCCCTTGACAAACGACAATTATTATGCAGAACAATTTGATGATTTTCTCCTTGACAAACGACAATTAATATGCAGAACCATTGGATGATTTTCCCCTTGACAAATGGCGATTAATATGCAGAACCATTGGATGATTTTCCCCTGACAAATGACAATTAATACGCAGAACCATTGGATGATTTTTCCCTTGACAAATGACAATTAATATGCAGAACCATAGGATAATTTTCCCTTCAAAAATGACAATTAATATGCAGAACCATTGGATGATTTTCCCCTTCACAAATGACATTTAATTTGTAGAACCATTGGGTGATTTTCCCCTTCACAAATAACAATTAATATGCAGAACCATTGGATGATTTTCCCTTCACAAATGACAATTAATATGCAGAACCATTGGATGATTTTCCCTTCACAAATGACAATTAATATGCAGAACCATTGGACGAATTTCCGCTTACAAACGACAATTCATATGCAGAACATTGGATGAATTTCAAGTTGATAAATGACAATAAATATGCAGAACCATTGGATGATTTTCTCCTTGACAAATGACAATTAATATGCTGAACCATTGTATGATTTTCTCTTGACAAATGGCAATTAATATGCAGAACCATTGGATAATTTTACACTTCAAAAACGACAATTAATATGCAAAATCATTGGATGATTTTCCCCTTGACAAACGACAATTACTATGCCGAACCTGTGGATGATTTTCCTTTTCACAAATGACAATTAATATGCAGAACCATTGGATGATTTTCCGTTCACAAATGACAATTATTATGCAGAATCATTGAATGATTTTCCCCATGACAAATGAAAATTAATATCCAGAACCTTTGGATGATTTCCCCTTGACAAACGACAATTATTATGCAGAAACATTGGATAATTTTACCATTCACAAATGACAATTAATATGCAGAACCTTTGGATGATTTCCCCCTTAATAAATGACAAATATTATGCAGAACCATTCGATGAAGTTTCCCTTGACAAATGACAATTAATATGGTGAACCATTGGATTATTTTGCCTTCGCAAATGACAATTAATAAACAGATCCATTGGATGATTTTGCCCTTCACAAACGGCAATTAATATGCAGAACCATTGGATTATTTTCCCCTTGACAAACGACAATTAATATGCAGCGCCAGTGGAGGATTTTCCCTTTGACAAGTTACAATTAATATGCAGAACCATTGGATGATTTTCCCTTTCACAAATGACAAATAATTTGCAGAACCATTGGATGATTTTCCCGTCACAAATGACAATTAATATGCAGAACCATTGGATGATTTTCCCATTCACAAACGACAAATTAATATGCAGAACCGATGGATGATTTTCACCTTTGACAAAAGACAATTAAAATGCAGAACCACAGGATGAATTTCCCCTTGACAAAAATAATTAATATGCAGAACCATTGGATGATTTTCCCCTTCACAAATGAGAATTAATATGCATAACCATTGGATGATTTTCCCTTCACAAACAACTATTAATTTGCAGAACCATTGGATGATTTTCTACATGACAAATGACAAACAATATGCAGAACCATTGGATGATTTTTCCCCTTGACAAACGAGAATTAATATGCAGAACCATTGGACGAATTTCCGTTTACAAACGACAATTCATATGCAGAACCATTGTATGAATTTTCCGTTGATAAATGACAATTAATATGCAGAACCATTGGATGATTTTCTCCTTGACAAATGACAATTAATACGCTGAACCATTGTATGCTTTTCCCTTGACAAATGACAATTAATATGCAGAACCATTGGATGATTTTACCCTTCAAAAACGACAATTAATATGCAAAATCGTTGGATGATTTCCCCTTGACAAACGACAATTAATATGCAGAACCTTTGGATGATTTTCCTTTTCACAAATGACATTTAATATACAGACCCATTGGATGATTTTCCCCTTGACAAACGACAAATATATTGCAGAAACACTTGATGATTTTCTCTTTGACAAACGACAATTAATATGCAGAACGATTGCATGATTTTCCCCTTGACAAATGACAATTAATACGCAGAACAATTTGATGATTTTCCCATCACAAATGACAAATAATTTGTAGAACCATTGGATGATTTTCCCTTCACAAATGACAATTAATATACAGAAAGATTGGATGATTTTCCCCTTGACAAATGACAATTAATATGCAGAACCATTGCATGATTTTCCTTTGACAAATGACAATTAATAATCAGAACCATAGGATGATTTTCTCCTTGACAAATGACAATTAATATGCAGAAACATTGGATAATTTTCCCTTAGCAAATGACAATTAATATGCAGAACCATTGGATGATTTTCCCCTTCACAAACGACAATTAATATGCGGAACCATTGGATGATTTTCCCCTTGACAAACGACAATTAAAATGCAGAACCTTTGGATGATTTTCCCCTTAATAAATGACAATTAATATGCAGAACCATTCGATGATTTTTCCCTTGACAAATGACAATTAATAAACAGTACCATTGGATGATTTTCCCCTTCACAAACGGCAATTAATATGCAGAACCATTTGATTATTTTCCCCTTGACAAACGACAATTAATATGCAGCGCCAGTGGAGGATTTGCCCCTTGACAAATGTCAATTTATATGCAGAACCATTGGATGATTTTCCCTTTCACAAAATGACAAATAATTTTCAAAACCATTGGATAATTTTCCTTCCACAAACGACAATTAATATGCAGAACCATTGGACGATTTTCCCCTACACAAATGACAATTAATATACACAACTATAGGATGATTTTCCCCTTCACAAATGACAATTAATGGGGAGAACCATTGGATGATTTTCCCCTTCATAAACGCATAATAATGTGCAGAACCATTGGATGATTTTCCCCTTCACAAACGACAATTAATATGTAGAACCATTGGCTTTTTTTCCCATTCACAAATGACATTTAATATCCACAACCATTGGATGATTTTCCCCATCACAAATGACAATTAATATGCAGAACCATTGGATGATTTTCCCCATCACAAATGAGAATTAATATGCATAACCATTGGATGATTTTCCCTTCACAAACGACAATTAATTTGCAGAACCATTAGATGATTTTCCACATGACAAATGACAAACAATATGCAGAACCATTGGATGATTTTTCCCCTTGACAAACGAGAATTAATTTGCAGAACCATTGGATAATTTTCCCCTTGACAAACGACAATTAATATGCATAACCATTGGATGATTTTCCCTTCACAAACGACAATTAACATGCAGAACCATTGGATGATTTTCCCCTTGACAAATAAAAATTAATATGCAGAACCATTGGATAATTTTCCCCTTGACAAACGACAATTAATATGCATAACCATTGGATGATTTTCCCTTCAAAAATTGCAATTAATATGCAGAAGCATTGGATGGTTTTCCCCTTGACAAGTGGTAATTAATATGCAGAACCATTGGATGATTTTCCCCATCCCAAATGATAATTAATATGCAGAACCATTGGATGATTTTCCCCTTGACAAACGACAATTAGTATGCACAACCATTGGATGATTTTCCCTTCACAAATGACAATTAATATGCAGAAGCATTGAATGATTTTCCCCTTGACAAATGATAATTAATAAGCAGAACCATTGGATGATTTTCCCCATCCCAAATGATAATTAATATGCAGAACCATTGGATGATTTTCCCCATCCCAAATGACAATTAATATGCAGAAGCATTGGATGATTTTCCCCTTGACAAATGATAATTAATATGCAGAACCATTGGATGATTTTCCCCATCCCAAATGATAATTAATATGCAGAACCATTGGATGATTTTCCCCTTGACAAATGATAATTAATATGCAGAACCATTGGATGATTTTCCCCATCCCAAATGATAATTAATATGCAGAACCATTGGATGATTTTTCCCCTTGACAAACGAGAATTAATATGCAGAACCATTGGATAATTTTCCCCTTGACAAACGACAATTAATATGCAGAACCATTGGATGTTGTTCCCTTCACAGACGACAATTAACATGCAGAACCATTGGATGTTTTTCCCTTTGACAAATGAAAATTAATATGCAGAACCATTGGATGATTTTCCCCATCCCAAATGATAATTAATATGCAGAACCATTTCCGTAAGGTGTTATTTCTCAAAAGATCTTCATGATTCTCACAAAGTGTAAACTGTGTTGACAGACAGGATAGTCATTCAGAGAGAGAGAGAGAGAGAGAGAGAGAGAGAGAGAGAGAGAGAGAGAGAGAGAGAGAGAGAGAGAGGGGGGTACATGAACAGGATACTCAACGCATCAGCAATTAAAATCGTGTTTCTTAAAGAGCACACCACTGTACATAGACTATACACACACTAATAATCGTAATTGGTTCAGGAGTAAATCCGAAATATATTAATTCACACTAAAGGTAAGGAGACAATATGCGCGCTATATTAACAAATGCCACTATTATTCTCCATTAGCAAGGCAATATATATATATATATATATATATATATATATATATATATATATATATATATATATATATATATATATATATATATATATATATAGACAGGTTACATACCATAGTGACAGATTCACCTATTATTCTCAGTTAGAAAGGCAAGACACTGACGGTAGATAGGCTGTACTATATCAATGCTTAAACAGGGTAATGCTATATTGACCGATTCACCCATTATTCTCAGTTAGAAAGGCAAGACACTGACGGTAGATAGGCTATACTATATCAATGCGTAGACAGAGTAATGCTATATTGACCGATTCACCCATTATTCTCAAGTAACAAAGCTATCCACGACAGCACATATGCAGGATACATACTATACTGACAGATCCAACCGTAATTCTCGAGTAGCAAGGCGATGCTCTCACATGGATAGTCATGCCAGTGACCAGAATCGGAAAATTTCAGCAGAACACAATCCTCTATTCCGTGAGCAACGTGAAGAGCGCCAGCATTCGGTCCTTGCCTTGCGCCCCAATATGTGAACTGCGGTGACGTGCCTGAAAAAAATAAATAATAATAAAAATAATAATAATAATAATAATAATAATAATAATAATAATAATAATAATAAGAAGAAGAAGAAGAAGAAGAAGAAGAAGAAGAAGAAGAAGAAGAAGAAGAATAGCAACAATAATAATAATAATAATAATAATAATAATAATAATAATAATAATAATAATAATAATAATAATAATATAAAAAATCAATAGCAACTAGAAACTGGATTAAACGACACTAAACCTGCATGTTTGACAGTATTTCGCACATGTTTATGATAAGATGAAACAATCTGTAGCTTAGAATGATTATTAACCTAAATGTGATATTTCATCCAGTCAAGGATGCATGCCAAATGAAATCGGAGATTTATGAAAGATTGGCATTAGCACCAAAACAAATTTAATATCAGATGTACTATTATACATAGAGAAAAATTTTTTCACCTTACCCGTTATCCACTTAAAGACTCCCTCCTCAGCAATGTCATTGAGACCGATCCATACCCCAAGTCCACCGAAGTTTAAGGACCCCAGAACAGACATTATGAAGTTCTCTTCTTCGATATTATTAATCACAACAAGATGGCCGCCTTTGGATAAGCAGTCCTTTTGCGCGTTGTACCAGCTATCATGACGGTGAGACATGAATTCGTAACAGGAATCACTGTGCTCAAACACTCTCAACTGAGGACCTCTTTGAAGGTTATAAGGGCAAAGGTCAGTGATGTCGGACGCTGAAATTTAGTAGAACACTATGATCCATTCGGATTTATTTATATACTGTCCTAAGTGACTGTGACTCCTTAAGGGTCGTGTTCTAGTGACCTGTGTTATGACCATAATTAATTGCTAATATACTCAGAAATTAAAATAAGGCGTTAATTGCGCTTGGTAGACCGAGAAGTCTTGCTGAAGATTATCAATGTGTGCCGAACAATATGATTTACTTTCAGGTATTTGAAAGCGGTATTTCTATTCGCTAATTAAACATTCACCACAACCTGGCTCTTAATTGGTCTCTGTCCGTCCTTCACGTAGGGCGGTGTAGATCCTAGTTTAATCAGATTGCACCATGGTCCATATGACCGGTCAGTTATAATCTCTCGTGCATTTTACATGGCAACGCCGATAAGGCTGCGATATATACCCTTTCGGGTATCTAGGAGACAACATGGCGGGTTATGCAGATGAAATTGAGGTCTCTCTTTTCCACATGTGCTGACTTTATGCACGAAAGACATTAGTAGCCATGGTTCGTGAATGAAGGAACATTTTGCGATACCTTATTATTGACGGTCACTACATATTTGAATGAATCATGGTTTTTCCTTGACAAAGCAACAAGAAAAGAAACATAAAACCAAACGAATAATTACACCCTTGAGATGAGAAGCAAAAAGAATTGAAGAATACACTTTTGTTATAATCTTCAGAAATATGACCAGATGCCATTGGGGAAGTATTAAGTACTTATTACAGGTTGTGGCAGCACGATAAATCGTCGAAGCAGCACTTTTGTCTGCATCATTGATATTATTATTATTACTAGATATAGTAGTAGTAGTAGTAGTAGCAGCAGCAGTGGTAGTAGTAGTATCAGCAGCAACAACAATTGTTCATGGGTTTTATTGTGTGTTAATGCATGTAACAGATGAAAATAATAGATAATAGCTCAAATATAGAAATACTGTACAAAGCTTCAATCATCCAAGCGTCTCTAATGTTCAATTGAAGATCCTAATTACTCGCTTTCAGGAGTTTTTCATTAAGTTCTACTCTGATGAACATGTAAATCATGAGAAAGAGAGAGAGAGAGAGAGAGAGAGAGAGAGAGAGAGAGAGAGAGAGAGAGAGAGAGAGAGAGAGAGATTAATTCTTCATTAAAAATGATGTTATAATTTATAATTTTAAGGTCTCCTTAGAGTTGAGAAATGAAACAATTTTCGAATATTTGTGCAAAACAGTTATTTTGGGTTTTTGTTGTGTCGCTGTGTTATTTTGTACAGCCGTGACCAAAACAGACAATTGATTCAAGATGTTGCATTATGCTGTTTGTTCATGATAGTATATAAATCAGTATAAACTTACCGAATATCTTTTCAAACAATATAACTAAAGATATTACAGTTTGGAACGCCGCCATAGTACGTATCATTACTATCAAACCGTTTTTCCAGTCATGAAGGGACGATTCAGGTCGATGACATTCGATAAGAGTTTCTTATCAAAGTGCACCAAGGGCACAGCCGACTAGAATATCAGATCTCAATGGACAGTTTCGTACTTTGACATCACCATATATTACAAGGTCGAAGACATGAGACTAATCATCACAACCCTAGCGTTTGTAAATTCACACACAATTTAAATCTGTAAAGCGGTTTACATTACATTGAGTTAGGCTTGAAAATGGGTTGGCTTGTTGGGGATTGCCTGTCACAGTTAAACTAGCATTGGAGATGAAATGCGTAATTTGAGCTGAAAATGAGCAGCCGACTTGGATTACGTATTTACATGTGTCTGCTACAGAGTTAAATATCTAAAAAATATAGATGGTTGAGGGTGATGGCAGGTATGTTAATTTATTTTAGTACTAGTGAACTTTAAAGACGAATAATGTACATTCTGCTTCTTTTAGCAGCCTTGTCTCAGGATGATGTTTAAAATAGCTTTTTCCTGTCAAAAATGAATGTAAAAAAGTAGGGTTAGTGGCAGAATCGGTTCAGTATAAAAGCCACAGTCGTATAAGGAATTAACCTTAATACCTCATTCAGAATCTTACAAGCATCCATTCAACAGAAATCATTAATTAGTTTTTTGTATCTTTAATGTAAAATTATTAACATTTTCTGCAGTAGATTCTCGTCGGATGAAAATTTGCCATAAAATACTGTCCAGTGAGACCTCAGCTAGTACGGAGGGAAAAACAGAGTTACACATTTCTTTATTACGTCTCTGGTAATTGTTCATTCATTTCTTTATTTCGTTCTGATAGTGATTTAATCTGTTGTCAATTATGATAATGATGTTGATGACAATAATGACAAAGATGACGACGACGATGATGATGACAGTAATGGTTTGATAAATTTTCCGTCGACACACATCATATTGGAAACCTAAGGCTAGTTGCTATACTCTGCCTAGCAGGACAATTTATCAGCGTGACTGAAATGCAATAGAGCAAAACTAGAATAAGTATTCTTATTTCAACGAGTTTAAACACTTCAAATGGATTGTTTTACTTTCAGCTTGTAAATGTCATTATTGTATTAAATTATCGGATATGCAGTGAACTAGTTTTATTTTTGTCGGTCATATGCAGTACCTGATTTAGGCATAAGCTAAACAAGCTACGTCGGGTCCCAAAGTCTGAACTCAGTCTGAAGGGGCCCCTCAAATTTATTTTATACCAAATATGAACTCTATAGCTTCCCATAGCTCAGGGTCTCGCTTTGTCCAAATTAGGCAATGGTCATATGCGTTAGAAAACAAAGTATCGGAATAATATTAATTAGAATGCATTGATCAGAGCAAATACATGGGATATATGGTAATATCGGTTCGAATTCATTGTGCACTGTGTAATAGTGGCTAGAATAAATTACATGGGGGTAATCACAGTTGTATATGAAGTAAAAGTGGTTAGAATAAATTGTATGGGGGTAATCCAAATTCGAATACATCGACCAGAGAAAATATATGGCATATGGGAGAATATCGTTACAATGCATTGCATAGTGGGTGATGCCAGTTAGAATACATTGAATATAGGAGAGTTATAATACATTGTACAGGGGTTAACGTCGGTCAGAATACAGTATATAGGTAATGTACTTTAAAATCCATTGTACAGGGGATAATATCGGTTAATAAATATGTTATATAGTGGGTAATAACTGTTAGATGAAATTCATCGTAAATGGGGTAAAGTCGGTTAGAATAAATGCGTTTAGGGTGGTGGATAAAGTCAACAGAAATACATGCATAGGGTCCCTTACACTTCGTATATATTCTTTCTGATATGACTATAATGAGTGATATCGGTTAGAGTTGATTTTGTGGGTTTAACTCCATTTTGTGGACACATGCCATGTAGTACATCTGGTAGAGGAAGAATCCAGGACAAACTACGAAAGGTAGCCATTTTAGCTGTGCCTGAGACTTGAATCCACGCTGACAGAGGTGAAATGTTATAATGTTAAGACGTGTAAATGCTAGTGCCCTACACATCTAGGATATTCTTGGGGCTGCCAAAATAAAATATATTGTATGTGGAGTAATTGGTAAAAACAAACAACAAATAAACATGGTCTACGATGTATTAATGGTCAGAAATTAGCTAAATTCTATGCATTTTGGAAAATATTGTTTGCATTTTTCAATCGTTTTAAGATCTTTGCATTTTTTTTAAACGACGGTGCATTTACGTTTATTTGAATGGTTAACCCTCCTATTATTTCGTATATTTTACAATAAATTTTTATTTTAAGACCAATAACTTTAAAATGACAGTATTGAGCCAAGATTTTGCTGACGTGAGATTAAACACTTAATATAAATATATACATAGATTTAGATCGATACCGCAAAAATTATTTTTTATTTGTATTATAAATATGTGTATTGAAACAGAATTATTACAAGTGTTTTGAGAACTTCTGGTTTAAGAGAATTGTGCATTATATGACAGCATGGAATGCCATGTGACGGCATGTACTGAAGTAAGTGACAGCATGAACTTACACGAGTGACAGAGTTTACGTACACGAGGAACTCGTCAATGGCAATGAAATAAACACATTCAACAGAATGTTATTAGCTTCTTCTTCTAAGGGTGACAACCCAGTTTCATCTATATTTTCTCGGCATGGGTTGTTTCCGTTGTCAGATGTACCACATTGCTTAAAGCCCTAATGAAGCAGCCGATTATCATAAGTTCACCATTCTGTCAATCTAACTCAAGTTTGGAAGAATGGAAATGATATGTTAAAATGATATCTGACCTAAACCGTCCTTTGAAACAATAAACTGTTAGATTTAAACAACTTTCAGATATTTTGAATTAAGAGTAATTCGTACTTTCATTCTCTTTCAGGATTACTTTGAAAGTAGTGATGTGATTCATTCGACAAATTCCGTTAGTGACTAATCTTAATGATATACATGGTGTGCAAACTGATTCGAGGAATAAAGAAGAAAGGCAAGCCCGTATTCTGAGAAGAATAAGCATTCATTAGATATAATTAGACTCGAGTAAATATTGGTGATAAACTGTGGCCCTGGAATACTTTGAAACTATAACTTTGGCTTCATATATTAATGTCTTTCATGCATAGAACCAGCACATGTGCAAAATAGAGATCACCATTTCATCTGCACAACCCACCATGTTGTCTCATAGATAACCAAAAGGCTACATCTCGCAGCCGTATCGGCGTTGCCTTGTAAAATGCACGAGAGAGATTGCAACTGTGTGACCGGTCATATGGACCATGGTGCAATCTAATTAAAATCAGATCTCCACCGCCCTACGTGAAGGATAGACAACGACTGCTTAAGCGCCATGTTTTGATGACTGTTTAATTAGAGAATAGAAATACCGCTTTCAAAAACCTGATAGAAAAGCATTTCCTTCAGCAAATATTGATACTCTTTAGCAACATTTTTTCGGTCTGCCAAGAACGAAGATACGACTGCACTTGATTGTCTATTTAAATTAGCGATTAATTATGGTCATAACACAGGTCACTTGAGAATGACCCTTAAACGGTCGTAGTCAGATCGTCACGTAGAAATGTGTAGACCTAATGATGGCGTCTTTCGTGTTGCCCATAGAGTAGAAGCTTGTGTTATGCTTAAATTTGCCGATTCTGGTCACTGGCATGACTATCCACGTGAGAGTATCGCCTTGCTACCCGAGAATTACCTTTGGATCTGTCAGTATAGTATATACCCTGTCTAAGCACTGTTATATTATAGCATGTGTACCCTCCGTGTATTGCCTGAGAATAATTGGTGATTCTGTCAATGTGGTATTTCCCCTGTCTATGCATTACGTTGCTACTATAGAATAATGGTTGGACATGTTAACCCATCTCCAATCTTGTTTCCGTACCGTCCGTGTGAAGTAAGTCTTTATTGGATTTACTCCTGATTCGATTAGTATGATGGTGTATGTATAGTCTATGAACAGTGACGTACTCTTTAAGAAATACGATTTTAATTGCCGATTTCTTACGTACTCTGTTAATGTAACGTCAATGTTTGTACTCTCTCTCTCTCTCTCTCTCTCTCTCTCTCTCTCTCTCTCTCTCTCTCTCTCTCTCTCTCTCTCATTTAGAATGACTGTCCGATCTATCAATACAGTATGTGTCCTAAGCAGTTTCGAGGCATACAAATCACTTTGTGAGAATCATGAAGATCTTTTGAGAAATTACACCTTTAGGAAATGGTTCTGGGTATTAATTGTCATGTGTGAGGGGAAATATCAACCAAATTATTGGCAGGTAAGATAATGATTTTATGCAGATTATTAGCATCATTTTGACCGATGCGCATATTAGAATAAGCATCGATTTTAATGTACGAGAATGTTTGTTTAATTTCCTTTGCCTATATAGTTAGTAATGGTTCTGAGTAGACTGTGTACTGCGGTAAAAAGAGCATGCTTTATTTCTCACGTAAAATGCTGCACTTTTGTACGTCATGGGGAACCTAACACGACTGGATGCATTTTTAAGTCAATACACACGTGACAACTTAGGGGCAGAGGCGTTTGTTTTGGGTGCGTGTATGGAGATGAAAGAGTGGAGATTGGTGACAAGATTTGCGTACTAATTCACGGACTCAAGGCTGATAAAAAATTATATTAGATAAATTGGATGTAACCTCATAATAGAGTCTGTAAAGCTTAAAATTAAATTGTTCAAAGTTTCATAAGGTTCAGATGGGAATTGGAGTAATGTCTTGTTATGTTAATGCTCAAGGTTTTGTATACAACACTAAATTAACTTCAGAAGTAGAAGTACATTTTTATTTTTCTCCTAAATGTTAATATATCTTCGTATTGAAGCCAAAGAAAGGTTTATTCCTATTTTAGAAACAAAAAAAAAACATATGAGAGTGGAAATATGTATCTGAAAGAACAGTTAAAGGTACTTACTCATAAACTTCACAAAATTGACGTAGATTTGACTCAGAGTGAGAAAGGCGGCTAAAGTTCAGACATCTTCAATTAGATCCAAAATCTGAAATGCCCAAGTCGGACCTCATTTCCGTCCGACAAAAATAACGACATTAGCCCAGAAATGGGCCTAAATATACATCACCCAAATAATTTAAAAAGTGCAATGCAAAAATGAATTACGAGAACATTTTCGAAGCAAATTCAGCACAAGTCAGATTAAACAGACGAAATTAATGATGGCATTATCCGGTTCAGCTATTTGGTCATTGACCATAATATATACGACAACCAAAAGTACAGTCTCTATTCCAAAAGTGTCACTGATTTGACTAAGATTTCCCATATACCTAAGGACAGTGATTTAAAATTAGATCTAAGTTTCACGGATTCCAAACCCCTTCTAACCTCACGACAAAGAAGAATTGCCAGCTGTAGCAGTTCCTCCAGTGCACCATCACCAAGGCGGGAAGTAGACCCCTCGGTCATGGCAGAAATTGAGGTAGATTTCCTTTATCACTAAGACAATCTTTCTTCGAAAGGCAACAAAAATAGCATTTTCACGCTGCGACTTACATGGAAATATTATTCCTATATCTGTACACCATAGAAAGCACCTTCGTAATTTTCATGTGTGTGTGTGCGTATATATATATATATATATATATATATATATATATATATATATATATATATATATATATATATATATATATATATATATATATATGCTCATTTTTATTTTCACCGTTAACTTTACATTGTCAGAATCGTGCAATATTCCACGATATTGAACACCTTGATATTGAACCCAACGTGCAAAGGAACTATTTTCTAACGTAAACATTTTTTTAAGACTAAACTAAAGCAGATACTTCAAGGACGGCCACATAACAGCAAATGTTTCATAGACTGACACATACAAACTGCTTTGGCACATTCCGCTTTTACTTTTTTGATACAAATGTTTCAGATTTAGCTAGATATAGACGCTATACAGGGTCTTCACAATTAAACGTAAGATATAGACATAAACTGTCTTCTTTAGCTGTTAAAAAATGGCCTATACTGTACTTAACACCTTCATATTGAACTCCACGCGCTTGAGCGCGTGGTCCGCGCTGAAGTTTAACGATCGGTGGGAGGAGCTATATGCGCATGATTACTATCGATTGTGAATTGAAGAATTGAAGTAATCTACGATTTTGAACTTTATTATTTTAATACTAAAATAACCAATTTTTATTATTTTATATAATTTCCTGTGAAATTTGTTTTAAATCTTTGGTAATGAAACAAGAATTAGCAAATAATCAAAAGGTTAATGCATTTGAATGGAAAAATATGAACTCGTTATTTTTCGGATGGATATACTGCACTCCCCCAAGGTTGTGCAGTATAAGCATCCGAAAAACTCGTACATAGTTTCCCCATACAAATTCAGTAACATATATATATATATATATATATATATATATATATATATATATATATATATATATATATATATATATATATATATATTTATATAAATATATAGATATATATATATATAAATATATATATATATATATATATATATATATATATATATATATATATATATATATATATATATATATATATATATATATATATATATATATATATATATATACATATACATATATATATATAAGCAGCAGGGAGGGCGAACCCTACAAAATTTTGCGACAAAATCGATTAAAGCCTCAGAATGCCAAATGGAGCCTTCCTACGAAATCTCATATTTTAACCACAAAAAAAAAATAAAGACCCCATTTGTAAAATGGAGCCTTAGCGATTTTGTCGTAAATATGTTGTCATAACCACCCTCAAAATTGCTGCCATCTACGTCGCAAATATGTTGTCATCTCGCCCTCCCTGCTGCTAATTAATACAAATTATTTAACCAAATATTTGTTAGCTTTTCACAAACAGACTAATCGATAATACTTCACCATGTAGATCAATTAAATTATTTGACTGATCAGTGAGTGTAAAATTAATTCTAGTTAGTAAATCATTTTGACAATGCATATATACTGGATTAATCGGATTTTTAACAATTAAAAATCCTGGAGGAGCTGTTGGTGCAAATGAATAAAGAATGTAACCTTGTCGGGCTTGATTTGATTGTTCCATATTAATTTAATAACTTCCTTCGATTACATCACACGTTAAATTAAGCGCGATCACCGATGAAATGTCCACATTGTTCGGTGCGATATGTCTACCGTAACCTTCAGGAGAATTATTATGAGTGAGGATAATTGGTTTCGGTTGACTATTTTTCCACGATTGATGAATTCTATTAAATCCTTCGTCGATGGCCAAGTTGAGTCGATTTTTTAGTTTAGGTGCGTTATATCCTGGTAGTTTATAATTTGGATCATCTTTTATATTTTGCTTATAATCTCTCGCTGAGTAAGTTTTTGAAATCGGGTTATTTTCATCAGTGAAGAGATTAGTAATCCTCGAATTAAGTTCTTCCATGTCATAGAGAATTTTATTACTCGCGGCGACTACACTAATAAACTCGTCCCTGGTGAGAAGTCCGGATTTCAACGACGGTAATAACAATTTAAAATCATCATTCATTCTCTCAAAGAAAAAAATTTCAATATCATAGAATGATAGAGCTATTTCATGTATTTCTAAAATACCACCTTCCTTTGGGATATAATCATTAAAAACTGGAGTTGTCCACTCATCCCTACCATACTCATCCTTACGTCGATATCTCTTCGTAAAATTTAAATCTTCGAATTTTTTATAAGTTTTTGATGGATTTTCGGATGCTATCTTATCAGTGATATAAACAGACTTTACCGGCTCGGATGTGGAAATGCTAGCACTTCTAGGTGGATCTTCGGGCCATCCTAATACTGTTCTTATTGAACTGTTATAAATATCTACAACATACCCAGGGGAGCTTATTTCAATTGTAGATGATAGTGTTGGTTCATGAACTGTTATCACAATTGTTGATTCCCTTCTAGTAATGGATTTTATTCTACGTTGTAATTCATTATTAATTTGCTCAATTTGATAGGACCCAGTTGGTATTGAAACAACGTTCCAATCTGGAGTGTCATCTTTTTTATTTCTATATGCAAATACCAGAGAATTATTAGGCCTCTGACCACCAAATGGAACTGATCTGATATTAGGCCAACTATGATACACTCGTAATTTTGCCAAAGCGATTTCCTTTACTGAAACAGGGGAAGGAAAATTCACACTGAATTTAGGGTTTGTTGACGATATTGATATCATGCTTGTTTTCCGCAGAGTGGTATTTTCTGCTATCCGCTGAAGTAGTTGAATCTCTTGCGACATTATTATTATTAATTACAATGTCTGATTTTGCAATAGATGAAAAAACGCTAGCGTTTTTAATCGTAGTATCATAAATACGTATCATCGCGGAGAATTCGTCTTCGCTAATTATGGTATCATCAATCGATGATGACATCAACGAGGATAATTGTGAGTAACCGTTAGATACTGCTTGATGTTTTACTATATAGTCGTTAAGATTTTCTTGAGAACACGATGATATTGTTTTAGTAATAGCATTTGCAATTCCAGCAAATGTTGTCACCGCGGAAATAGCAATTGGGACACCAATCGGAGCTGCCATTGTTACTGAAGATAGTATAATACCAGCACCGGCCATTATACCAGATACCGAGTATACTGTAACATCAATCGCGGTAATTCTCCTGCGATACTTTTTAATTTTTATTTCATACTCATCAATGAGTGTTTTCAGTTTCGTTAAAAACTCTTTGACGGTATCATAGCGATATTGTGATGACGGAATCATATTATTTTAAAATCTCAAGTGGTTTCTAATTGTTAAAAATTTTAATTTAGATCAGCTACAAACTCCGTGAACCATACAAAGGATGTCTTATTTAAATTAGGATCAGTGCTTGTTATTGTAAACCGTTTGTATTCACCCTCGTCAATAGTCGTTGAAATCACGTTGTTATATCCATATGAAGTCGATGATGATCTATTAAACTGGTTCAGAGAAACTATTGTTAATCGATAAATACCCTTGTTTGACACAGTGAGAGTTATTGTATTCTTTTTAGGTTCCCAATCTAATGATCCAGAGAGAACTGTGTATACCATATTTATGATATTCCTCTCATGAGGAATCTTTATTTTTTCAAGTAGCGGAAGATTGTTTTTGAACGTTGTAATATCCGTGTTGATTGCTTCCAATTTCCGATTAATCGCTGGTATTTCTTCGATGGATTTTTTAATATCCGGAAGTTTGATATCTATTTTATCAAGTGGACCTCCCAAAAATTTATCAACAATGTTTTTACGAAATGTTGAAAATTGTTTTACGTGTTCTTCATATCTTAATTGAAATGTTGCAATTTCCAACATGGATGCTTTTATCTCTGCAATATTCGGTGTGGTTACTGGTGGATTTCCAAGGAATTCTATCAGCTGTTTGTCGATTTTGTCTACGATTGACTTTTGTACTTCATACAATTTATTAAATTCAGCTTTATGATTGCTATATTCATCATTGAGTGATTTTAACGCGTTTGCTGTGCTATCTACTGTTGTTAGTTTATCCGTGATCGTCGAAACAAATATCCCCGGTTTGAGTTTTCCATCATTTGAATATAACACTATTGTATCTTCAACGACGTCACGTCTTCGTATTAAGATATCATCCAATGACACATTACTAGATTTCAATTTGCCCTGGCGATCTTGAAATACAACTATTTGCCCAGGATCTACACTTGACAAATTTAATGTCTCGGCGATTTCATCTTCGATTATTTTTTTACATTTTCGACAGCGAATTTACCATCGGTTTCTGTTTTTTTTTTTTTGACTCTGATAAAGGTCGTCCCCAAATATCAATTATTATACGAAAACGCTAACGTTTTTCTAAATCATAACGCTATCGTTTTTGCCATTGCCTGCTAGTATATCCATTAACAACAACTTGTGGTGGTTTCCTTGGAAATCTAGATATCTCTGCAAGGACGTTTAATACTTCACGACCGCATATCGGTGGATCATTTAACCGTTGTGTTGGTAGCGTGGAATAAAAAATTGGAGATGATTTTGTTATTGTAGATACATATCGCATAAATTCTTTTGGTGGAGCTAAACCATATGAATCAAAATAGACAATTCCACGTGGATCAATTGCATATGCGACCCAATGAGTTCCTTCTCCGCTGCTGTTATCAAGATTGATAATACCCGTTTCATTTTTCATTGGTTTTGACGGTAATTGATCTCTCATGAAAACTCCTCTAAAGTTTTTTTTATTGATAACGATTTTACAGCATCAATTAAATCAAAATTGGACATTGGTGAAAATCCAAGGGATTTTTCCACTAATAAGCCGTTCCTGGTATTCTTAGCCCCGTGCCCTTGTACCAATTGTATGGGGTTCCTGGTAGTCTTAGACCCTTTCCCTTTTTTTATAGCCATTCCCAGTAGTTTTTTCAGGGCCATTCCTGCAGCAGTACCAACGGCTCCTAACGCTGCCGCCTTCGCAACCGCTGGGGCAGCCGCTGCAATCAATGCTGGAATAGCAGCTAACAGCGGAAATATACCACCTGATTGTATCATACTGGCGATTGCTGCTTTCGAAAAATCAATTTGAACTCCTCGTTTGTTCTTTAGCGCATCATTGAAATGTTTTATTTGACGATCTGTCAATGATAATTTATGTGCACCACCGGACATTTGAGTGGTTTTCAGGGTTATTGTAGTTCCACATTCTTTAGCCGACTTTGACTTCAATTTTTTGACTTGACCATCAGTCAACTGGACATTAACAATACTATATGTCATTCTATTCTACAACGTAATTTACACTTTTAATTGATCTTATTGTGAAAATCCTAACTACATGTTTGGAAAATCAAAGATTTTCTACTGGTGCATCAATAAGTCTCATTCGTCCGCCAATTCCTTCTAACAACATTGATTTATCACTGAGAATGACAGCAACTGCTCTATAATCAGCTATACCAGCAGGGTGTTGTACCCGAGCTTGGAAGTATATATCAACAACAGATTGTCTCATCATGTCAAGATGTTCCAATGAAAAGTAATAAATCGGATTGTGTTTTTCAAAATCAATTTGCGATATTTGCAAACCAGTATCAACATTTTGATCACGACCCATATACGACAATATTCTATGATATACACGTGCTACGTCGTTGTTATCATAATTAAGCTGTACAATCTCTGCTGGCTCTTGTTGTCCGTTTATTCTCAACGAAACTTCACTTACCCCTAATTTATCAAATATCATATGACTAGATAATTGACGACCCACTCGATTTGCATCCTGTAACGCTATAAAGATATAACATGGAGCTGAAACACCTTGTTTTGATGCTAAGTGCCATGTAAATGTGCCATTTACATTATCCTGCTTCGCATTAGTCGTTGTTGTTAGCCAACTTAGCAATGATTTTCCACCTGTGTCCATAAACGATAGTAATTGTTGATCTATTGTAACTGCTGGAGTCAAGACGGACGTCCATAGCACCAATTTATTTAAAATGACTTTACCATCATCAACACCATTAGCACGCCAGATTGCATCATTGTCATTCTCCTTTCGCACTAACACGACTGTATGCTTTGCTCCATAGATGACTTTTCTGACATTTCTACAGAATCCGAATATGTAATGTAACGGAATTGCACATGAAAACCGTCGATGCTGTCCTTTCAATGCTCCTTTTCGTGTTGCAAATCCTAGATTGAAATTATCATTGATCTATTTTAAAATGTCGAATTCAGCGGCTGGTCTAACTTCACGGTCTAGATTAACTGCGTGTTGTTGATCAACTTATGCAGTAGCTTGCGCAGTTCGTACTTTAATAAACTGACTATGGTTAGCATGATCAGAAGTTTCCTTAGCAAATATCATAGACGGACCAGCCGACCTTGTATAATCATCAGAATATCTGGCAAGTCCGATTTTTGTTGTTGCAATATCAACATCTTGTTCTATTGATTCAATTTCTTTTCCATCAATGATATATCTTGCACTGTTAAATAGCGCCATAATGCCATTATTTACAAAACCAACTCGGATATTTGGGTCATCCCCATATGGTGTATCAGCTGCAACATTTGTTACAAGCTCTCCTTCTACTTCAATAAACGCCTCACACGACAAAAAGTATCTACTTGTATCTTGAACTTGAAGTTCAACTCTCCCCCGTTGATTAGGCTCTCTTGCAGGATAGGCATAATACTGATAGCTAATTTTAGAATCATCTTTATTTACCGGTGGTGCTATATCAAACGCTGGATCAGCAATTTTTTTAAAATGCCATTTATACTAAAACACTATCGTTTTTCTAAATGTAATAATGCTATCATTTTCTTTTTCGTCTGAAATTTTTACGATTTTCTCCAAGACCGCTTCCCGCTATCATACTTGCAATATTACTACTATCTGGTGAAGTCATTGCTAATGATGCTACTTTATGTTCCACTGCGTTATTTATCACTTTACTGACATTTGCAGGCATAATTGTTGTTGAAGGTAGCGGTGTTGAAACCATTTGTGGTAGTTTTCGTCCGAATCTAGATTTTACCAATGACGTTATTCTATTCTTTGCGGTAGAAAAGGACGTTCCTGCAAGATCTCCAACAGCGTTAATTCCCTTATTACGAATAACATCAATGGCTTTCATCGCTAATTGTTTAGCAATTGGTGCTACTTTTGGGGCTATTCTTGTGAATAAACCCGCTATGGTATTTCCAAGGCCGTCTCCATAGTATGCCCTATAAACGGGCAATCTTGAGTTTACCACATACACGTTTGTTGGTTTATCGAGATTATAGTGTACTATCATCTTATTTGAAATGACTTTGTAATTTCTAAATGCAGGCATTTCAGAAATTTCAATTGCTATAATAACCACTAAATTCCCCTGGAATTCCGTCCATTAACTCATCCAAGAGTTCTCGATACGTATGAATATCAATTATCCCACCTTGGAATAAACGTCTGCAAATATAAAATGCTTCATTAGTTATTTCGATTGAGTTATTCCAAGCTCGCTTACCTCCCATAAGAACCTCAAGTCGTGATATATCATTAATGATATTACTAGGACATATATGAGAATCATGATGAGAACTTCCATAACCCTTTCCTAAAACACTTGCTGGTTGAATTTCTGGAGATTGTCGACCTTGACCTTGACCTCGACCTCGACCTCGACCTTGTTGTTGTTCTTTTTGTTGTTCTTTTCGTTGTTGTTGTTCTATACCATACCTATTAACTCCCATTTGAAAAGTTCTGTACTCCAATGTATCCTTTTTTAATTTGCCGTGGTCTTTTTTTATTAATTTTATATATCCAATCCACCCAGTCATCTCGTTTTATTGTGTTTTTTTATACTCGTCTTTTAAAAATTCCCCCCTGTTATAATAACTTTTTACAGCGAAGTCACCAAATAACGCATAGTCTTTAGGTTTCAGCAATTGAATTTGTTTGATTTTTTCTATAGCTTCATCAGTGAATTTCTCGCTAAAAGGAACACTTTTTTAGTGGAAACTTTTTCAATAGAATCACTAGCATTTTAAACGGGGTTATCACCAATATAAATATTACCCATTTGTTGTATTTCTCGCTGAGTTTGTAACTCACCTGAAAGCTGTTTTATTCCCTCCTGAGTTTTTTCAGTCTCTGTGGCAATCTTTCCCAGTACATCAATAATAGGTACTGTTCCTTCTTTAGGGATGTCGCCGTATATAGCACGTTCTGTTGCAAGTTTCATATCTTTAGTGGCTTTAGTTACAGGAGCAAAAAGCTGTTCGCTCCCAATAGAAAAGTCAGTCTGCGCTTGCTGTCTAAGTTGTAGTTTATCTCGCACGTCATCTCGAATTGGTATAAACTTTTTCAGTAATGCTAACCTCTCACGGGCTAGTCTGGTAGTTAATGCTTCTGATGTCATTATTGGAAATGCTAATGTTTTTTCAATTGTGGGTTTCAATGCTTGCATTTCCAGACTCATCAATCAAACGTCTTATAGATTTCACTTTCAAAGCAATCTCTGACCGAATTTGGTACTGTTCCCCGAGTTTCTTTCTAATGGCTTCAACTATACTAAATAGCCGAATGAATAAATTAATATCATTGTTATACAAAGAAACATTATCCGCTTTTTGGATTCTTTTGATCAGTGAATACATTTTAGATAGGACATATCTTCCATGTTTCAATTGTATATTAATTTGTTCAAATTCATTCAAAAGTCTGTCTTCATTTAAAAATTCAGAAAGTACGATTCCTTGATTTCTTAAATTTGATATTTCTGTGATGATAGATGTAATATCTTGAAATTCCATTTATTGAATATTATTAATAATGTATTTTCTTATCTTTAAAATATTTTTATCGATTCCCAACATACAAAAAAAAACCAAATACATATACAATGCCTCTCCCTTCCTTATTCGAGTTCCGAGGCAAGGGAGGGCATACATTAAAGACTTATACAATACCCTAACCCCCCCAATCGAGTTCACGGGCGGGTTATATGGGCATTAGACGTGAATTCCAAGTGATTTCTTTACAAACATTGAACATATAACATGAAGCCTCATTTGGAAACCTCCTTCGCGCCAAACGACGTCAAAGAGGCCCAGAGGGAGGACAGCACATTCTTGGAACTCTTTGAGTGCCTTCGCATTAAATAAGCCCAAGGGCCACAAACATAGATCTCCCAATTGGAAGCTCTAACGTAACAAATGCTATATTAGGTCTTCCGGAAGATATGTTGTGGGGGGGACAATACGTTACATGTACTTAATTAACTTAATAAATAAAGGTATTTACAATGAATGAATATTTACAATGAATGAATGAATGAAGGTATTTACAATGAATGAATATTTACAATGAATGAAAGAATGAATGTATTGTAATATTTACAATGAATGAATATTTACAATGAATGAATGCAGGTATTGTAATATTTGAAATTAATGAATGAAGGTATTGTAATATTTACAATGAATGAATGAAAGGGACAGTACAGGACGATACAAACATGAAACGACGGGGCGGACTTACTACACCCAATATACTAATCAAAAGCAACCCAAGAAATTAACCATGGTTGCAGTTGAAAAAAAATCATCCACACACCATGTCAATAGCGTGGGAGTTTTGATTGGCATATTGGGCTTCGTTTAAAGCCACAAACTTTTACGGCTCATATTATATATAATGTGACTAATAATGCAGTGTCAATGTGTAGGTGTGTTATTTTTACCAATAAATACTTAATAAATAACATTTCATGGTGCTAAATGAAACTAAATAATTGAATAAAACATTTTTTAAAGAATACAACTGTTATATAATAATAAATATTTTTATGTTTTTTCATTAATTTTTATAATAACCGTAATAATAATTTGGATTCACGGCCATACATAACTCTGTCAAATTGTCTACCCTATACAGGTTTTTCCAACAAAATCCTAACTGCTGTTCTCAATACAGTCTTTAGAAACAAGAAACAATAACACAAAACCAAAGTCCGTACATACCTGATACGTATATATACCGAGTTAACCATTGAATACGTACATGAGATCACATATCATTAATTCAATCTAATTTCACATATGTTTTCTACGTTTATCTCGCACGAATTTACACATAGGGAACACTGTTCGATCAATATCGAAAGTAGGATAGTCACGTGACGATCAGTAGTAATGAGGGGAAATACGGAAAAAAATAAAAATAAAAAAATATATTTCATTAATAGTAATTATTGAGAGTCATTTCATGCGTATGAAAACTTTATTCTATGTCCATTTTTCTTTGAGATACCTGTTTGATAAATCCCTTCAGCAACTTTTTGTATTGAAGGAATACATATTCCAAAATATTTTCCCGCAGCATTCATTGATTGAAAAATTCTTTTTTCATTCGTCGCTGTATCAAATGACTGTACTGGTTTCTTTCCAACTGACTTACAAGTCCCTGTCTTTCCTCTTTTTGTATTCTCTCTTTGAGAAATGCATTGTAAATTGGAAATTGCGTTGTTTAAAGGATTAGAGTCAATATGATCAATAACATTACCATCTTTAATCACTCCGTTAAATGCTTCATAGACAATTCTGTGAACGTAATAGTTCTTTCTTCCAGCATTAAATTGCAAGTATCCTTGATTATTAACAAAACCAATTGGCTTTTTCAGTCTGCGGTTTCTAACATCACCATCAGCAGATATTTCATAATTAACGACTATTGGATGTGGTATGAATTCTTGCTCTATTTATATATAATAATAATACTATTTGTCTAATTCATTATTTGCTTTATTTATATATTTATTAATGTAGTCTTGAGGGGTTTTTATGATCTTGTCTTTGACAGAGTTATGGTTAGGGTCAATGATAGCGTTTTTTATTCGTTTATCATAATAACGTTTCAATTCTCTAAACCGCTTACCCCCACAATTGATACATAATTGTGATTTTCCTCTCACACACACCCCACAATTTATGCATGGGGACGGGCCTGTCGAATTATTTCTGACACTTTGTAAGTGATGTCCACAGAATTCACCTCTACACGATTTATTGCATGGGGTTACTGATCCAATCATAAGCCATTTGCAGTGATTCATTATATATAAATAAAATTTTCTATTTAAATGTTTGCTTTATTTATATGAATGAAGAATTCAAGAGATTATCGGCAATCAAGCCTTGGAAAAATATTAAATTCAATCTTGATAGAACCCTCGAAGACGTACCAAAAGAGAGAAAAAATAATAGAAAAATACGAGATTGTGTTAATGAGTTTAAACAGGACGGTGCATCACACACCTGGTCAACATTTAAAATCGATGGTGTTGTTGATGTTAGAATGAATGATGAAACAGCAGCTATGATACTATCACAACTTGGCAATAAACGGTATTTTCTCAGAGTGAAATTCATTATCAATTTAGAATCGTGCGATTGGGTCATAAGAGACAAGTTTGAACCAATTCTCAAAGATAGGACAACAGTCATTGTTAGCCGTGATTCCAGACCAGGGCTGTTAACTGGAATTGATAAACCATACTATGAAAAAGCGTATTCTGAAACAGCAATTGTTTATGGGATGTATCCGTTAAATAAGAAACCTGACATTGGAAAACTAGCACCAATGAAACAGTCAACGTCAGTGGAAAAACCACTCAATTATGTGGCACAACGTGTCATAGAACACTTTACAAATGCAATCCGTGGGAATAAATTAACCGATCTAAGACGTAAAAAAATAGATCAATGGGAGATAACAGTGAAAGAGGACGGAGCAACTATTTCCGATATAGCTAGATTGGAAAAGTCGTTGAGATTTCCGATAACCGTTTCAACGATAACCGGCGACGTATTATACGAATCGAAATACAATAAAAACGGAGCTCCAATCAAAATTATTGATCATAATAAACACGCCTGGACATCCGCGGTTACAATATTCCCGCGAGACAGAACAGTGAAGTATATCCCAGGAGAACTTACCAAGGATGGCATTCTCACTGAAGAAAGATTATTCGATGCTATTGCTAGTTTGTGTAAAAACGGCCCTGTATCAGTAAGGCTACTTCATAGTTTTGAAGATGAAGAATGTCAAATCAATCAATTTGTGAGACCTAACGGTGAATTATATCGTACTGAAAGTCTACATAATAGGATGAAAAATCTAGCATTAAGTCTCAGTGATAACGCTAGCGTTTTTAATGGAAAATCCGACGAATACGAACAGTTACTTACAAATTGTTTTACAATTCCATCGGTTGCAGCTCATTTTGCAAGAAAGAAAAATAATTGGAAACCAACACGAAAAGAGTTTTTACAGGATGTTCAATCCAGATGTCTTTAATATTATCATGGCGGTCTATGGAACGTTAAGTACAATCGTGAAAGTATGATATCAGTTGATATCGTTGCCTGTTATCCAGGAAGTTTTCTAGGATATGGATTCGCTGGTGAGTATTTTAAACAATTTGGACATCCCACACATGAAATGACTCGCGTTGCTATTAATGGACCACTGCCTGATTTTGATTTGACCGGTTTTGCTCGCGTAGTATCATTTGAATTCGCTGAAGGACTTAATCCGTGTTGTTATATTTAGATTGGTAGACACATGGCTGCAAGGATGTGGTTACCAATAGTGTTATTGCGATATATGATTGATTGTCAAATGTTAGTTTCGTTGATTGTCAGCGAAACGATTATCTCATATAAAAAATAAACCAATGTCTGGTTACCAGAACCAGAATGTCTTGATAGTATAATCGATAAGTCTAGAAAACATATTTTTGCTGACGAGGAGTATATCATTGAATGGTCAAAAAAGATATTTAATCAACGAAATAATGAAGCAAAGGATCTCGGCCGAAGAATAATCGGTAAATTTACACAAGGTGGAAAAAAATTCAACTTTAAAAGACAATCCTCACGATTGATTATAGATGATGCCGAATACGACTTCGTTATTAAAGATGCAGTAGAGAAAAATAGATACGCAAATTGTAAAACAGCCTTCTTGTCCAATAAAACAAAGTTAGGTAGAATTGTTACTTACAGTGATGGAGAAAGCTCTGCATATCTACATTTGAGGGCTTCCATGCTGGGTTATGCATCTATCAATTTATTTGCAATGATAAATAGATTTCCTAGTATAGCAGTCAGAGTTGCAATTGATTCAATGTATGTCGATAAAAAATATATCAAAGAGGTAACTAAATTTACTAATAGCGAAGAGTCTTGGGGAACAAGGCGAATTAAACGTGAAATACAATGCGATTATTCTGAATCAGCAGACGTTGAGATTAAAAGCAGTTACCTGAAGAACGATACTTCTATCAGTGAAAAATCCGAAGGATTTTCTATGTCTAAAGCACCACCGATATCAGATCCAATTTGTAGATATAAAACAGTTTATTTAATCGGTTGTGGTGGATCTGGAAAGACAACACCTGTGATAGAATTATATCGAGAGAGAATGTCCATGATTGTACTCACACCAACCCATAGACTAGCGAGAGAGATAAAACAACCTAATGTTGAAGCTTGCACGTATCATAGTTTTTTTCGATACAAGGGCGATGCTTGGACTCCTGAGCGAATGGGTGAGAAATTTATTCCTTCGGTTATTATTTGGGATGAAGCATGTACTGTTTCAGAAGATGTATTAAAAATGTTTCTTGATTGGTTATTGCAAAATAATACAAAAGTTATATTGTGCGGCGATCATGGTCAACCACCACCATTTGTTTGTAGAAGTCCGCATATTTGGTTAAAAGGATTTGTTGATTATTACGAAGAAATTGATACTGACTATATAGCACTCGATGAGCAATTACGTGAGTTTAAAAAACTAATTAGATTACAACCCGATAGAATTCAATGTGAAGTAGTGCGTGAAATAATTTCTGAAACACCTATGAATGATTTTTGGGAAACATGGAGACCAAATGATTTTGTAGTAGCAAGTAGAAAGATAGTCAGAGACGCAATTCAAAAAAGTTGTTTGAGCTACACAAGAAAAAATTCCCAACGTTTCCAGTACCGTTGTGTTAGAGACCATTGGATACACGAAAGCAGAATATTGAAGTTGAAATTCCAGGCCAGACGGAGAAACAGATTCTAGTGTTAAATGATATTGTGCTAGTTGACATCAATGCTGTAGAAGATGCATTATGCGCTGATAAATCACCATGGACACTTGGTTAAGTAACAACAATACACTCGTCACAAGGATTGACCATCACGGATACAATTGTTTGGATAGTTGATAATCGCATTGAATGGTCAAATTTATTCTATCTCGCAGTGTCCAGAGTACGACGAATAAATCAACTACGAAGGATTGTTCTCGATAATGATTTTAACGCAAACGATGATAACACTGATATTTGCATCATTAATAAAAAACTCTCTGGTTACAAACAGCAGGACAAAAAAAACAACGAGAATTTGATATTGATGCTGAAGTAATAATCGCATTAAAAGAGCAACAGAATAATCACTACGCCAATTGCAATTGTATAAGCACTGGCAGTATTCGGATAAAGACCCTCGACAATTCACCGTAGACAGAAAAAATAACAATCTTGGTCATGTCAGAAACAATGTGATGTTGACCTGTCTTGAGTGTAATAGACGTAACGGAGCTAGTTAAGTCCAAATGGCGGTAATTGAGTATCGTGCAGAATGACTTGTAGTTGTTCGCGTGTAAAACCACGCTGTGGTGCAGTTGAATCCAATCTGTAGATTGGAGGTCTACCAGTTGATCGCGTTATGGTTGAAATTGTATGCGTAGTAACACTCCATATAGGATCAGTAGCTCTCCTTTTACCACCTTCAAGTTCTCCTGGTTCGTATAAATATCTCACAGTAACATCACTGAGAAGTGGCTGAGTGCTAACCCGCTGTGGTTCTTCGGGTATATATTTTTTTTTATTGCAATATTTGGTTTCATATTAATAGTTCGAGTAATCTCGTTATTTAACGCTGCAACTACACTCGGTAACCTTTCGACCCATTCACGAGATCGTTTTTCTTGGATGAATTCTTTTGCATATTGATATCCAAATAACCGTTCTGCAAGAGTTCGATTAAATCGTTCTACAATTGCCTGATCACGATGTAACGCAGTATGTCCCCGTCGTATTGTAACATTATGAGTTTTCATTGTTGATAGAACAGCACCTTGAAATTCTTTGCCAGGATCAACTTGTAATAGATTTGGCCATCTTAGAGGACCTCGTCGATAAATCCTTTCAAATGCAGAAACGACTTCAGAAGCTGACTTTGTTTTCAATGGTTCTGCCTGTTTAAATCGACTCGCAATATCAACTACAGTTAGCTCGTATTTGTAACCATGGTCATGTGGTAAAAACAATAAATCAGCCTGATGAACTTCATTGGGTACGGTAACATCAAAATGAGAATAATTAATTTGTTTAGGCGGTGGTAGATAAATTTGCCATATAGCTTGTTTGGATAACCAATCTTTCGCAGTGGACTTTTTCACTTTTGCAGCGTTAGCGAGTTTACTAATTGCTGCTTTACCCCTCCAGTATCCTTTCGGAGAATATTAAATAGATTCCATACTATAAAAACACTAGTATTTTCAAATACCAGCACCTAACACCAATTTGCCTTTCATAGCTGATTCGACCAACCATGATGCCAATTTTTCTTTGAAGGATTTATCGGGAATAGCATTTAACGCATGAATTAATTTTACATCCGTGAGATGTCTTTGTTGCAAATTATTACTTTGATATGCAATATCATGAGCATGACATGCCTTATCAATAGCATTTATCGGATATTCACCAGGCCGGGGCTGATTTTGATCATCAAGTCTGATATTTAATCTCGTTCCGGGACCACAGTAGCTATATCCTGGAAGGTGTTTTTCTCCGGGGTATTTTGCCCATGGGGTCCCGGGGAGTTTTCCAAGTTTTGCGGCAATATCATCCCCGAGTTGCTTTTTTTTGAAAATCTAATTTTTTTGTACCACTTCTTACACACTTACCAGTAAGCGCTAGTCTATTGTTTTTAGTTGTAATGGTTGTCTGATCGGTTGTATCAGTACGCTGTTTACATTTAACACAATATAGATCCATAATTTATATATAGCGTTATGAATATAATTGATTTTTCAGCGACTGAAAGAAGAGAACCGGTGAAACACCACGCAGCGCTTCCGAATTCTGTCCGTGCTATTATAATCGGACCATCTGGATCGGGTAAAACACAATTGCTGCTTAATTTGATAATGCGATTTATGAAGTGGGATAAATTATATTTAGTTGCCCCATCCGTAGATGATAAACGGTGCTATGAAGTGCTAAAAGATTATAATGAAAATGCATCAGAAATTAAAGGTGAAAGTGTAATTGACTTTATTACTGATATTAATGATGCACCATCAGAAGAAGATCTCGATGGAGACATAAACAATCTTGTAGTGTACGATGACGTAATGTTAGATAATCAAAAGAACCCTGCTAGAATATTTTCCCGAGGTAGGCCTAAAAACACTGATGTGATATATGTCACTCAACGCTACACTCAAATTCCAAAAGTGATTCGCGAAAACTGCAATATTCTTGCTGTATTCAATGGCGTTGATACACATACGCTACGAAATATTTGGCAGACATGGTGTTCCGATATGGACTTCAATGAATTTAAAAATTACTTTAGTCATGCTCATTCAGTCCCATATGGATTTATAACAATAAATTTACACGACCCTCGGTCACGATATCGTATTGGACTTGATCAAATATTTGGTTAAATAATTTGTGTTAATCAGCAGCAGGGAGGGCGAGATGACAACATATTTGCGACGTAGATGGCAGCAATTTTGAGGGTGGTTATGACAACATATTTACGACAAAATCGCTAAGGCTCCATTTTACAAATTGGGTCTTTATTTATTTTTTTTTTTTGGTTAAAATATGAGATTTCGTAGGAAGGCTCCATTTGGCATTCTGAGGCTTTAATCGATTTTGTCGCAAAATTTTATAGGGTTCGCCCTCCCTGCTGCTATATATATATATATATATATATATATATATATATATATATATATATATATATATATATATATATATATATATATATATAGATATAGAGATATAGATATAGATATAGATATATAGATATAGATATATATAGATATAGATATATATAGATATATCTATATATCTATATATATCTATATATCTATATATATCTATATATCTATATATATATATATATATATATATATATATATATATATATATATATAGATATAGATATAGATATAGATATAGATATAGATAAAGATATATACGGTATTCTCCCTTTGAACTCCTGTATAGGAGGACCGTACGTGGTCCCATCGGCGTACTGAGGCAGCTGTGGACGGACGAACATGCCGTTGAAGAGGTTCGTACTACCTACCAGTACGTCGCAGACTTGCGAAACAAACTGGAAGAAGTTTGCACGATGGCACGGGAGAACCTCACACGAACGAAGTCGCGTCAGACGAGGTACTATGAAAAGCGCGCGAAACCACGCCAGCATGACGTAGGGGAAAAGTTGTTGTTACTGTTGCCCCAAGAAAACAAGAAGTTGCAAGTTTCTTGGAAGGACCGTACGTCGTAACTGAGAAGTTTTGTGGTCAAACCTACCGGACACGGCTACCGAATAAGGAAAATCTGTACCATGCTAATCTCCTGTCTCAAAAGCGAAGTATTTTTCGAAGTTGGATTTGTCCAAGGGCTATTGGCAAATTCCAGTAAGGGATAAGGATAGAACACAACTCGCCTTTGCTACTCCTGACGGGACCTACCAATGGTTGTTCATGTCGTTTGGAGTCCAAAATGCACCTAGCGTCTTCACTCGAATGATGCGTAAGTTGTTGGAACCCTTGCGTGATAGGGGTGTTCACAACTTCATGTATGATCTCTTTCTAGCTGCGGAGACTTGGGCTGAACACTTCACTCTACTCGCAGATGTTCTGGAACGGCTAGGTCAAGAGGGAATGACGGCCCGCCCTGCCAAATATCACCTTGGGTTTCGGACTTTGCTTTATCTGGGACACACCCTGAGTCAAGGCACGCTGTCCCCAGAGAGGTCGAAAGTAGAGCAGCTGTGAAACACTGTATGTCCCAACAAGAAAACTGAGGTGAGGTCATTCCTGGGATTGGCAGGGTATTACCTGAGGTATGTGCCCAATTTCAACGCAGTTGCGGGGACGTTGTCTGACTTGACCAGGAAACAGGCTCCCAGTAACATTATTTGGACGCATGCGTGCGAGCAAACTTTCTTGACACTGAAGAGAAGGCTGACATCCGACGCTGTTGTCCGCATACCAGACTTGTCCAAAGATTTCGTCTTGCGCACTGACGCGCGTGACACCGGCTTAGGAGCAGTACTCCTGCAAGAGCACGATGGGACGCATTTTCCCGTCGCGTACGGCAGCCGGAAAATAAGGCCGAGAAGAACTACTCTGTATCGGAGAGGGAATGCCTTGGAATCGTGTTCGGAATATCACGGTTCGAGCGTTACTTATACGGGCGGAAGTTCGTATTGGAGACCGACCACCAACCCCTCGCCTACATCGCGCAGGCGAAATTGTCCAACGGACGCTTCATGCGTTGGTCGCTGTTCTTACGGCAGTATCAGATGCAAATCAGATATGTGAAAGGAACGGAAAACGTAGGCGCTGATTTCATGAGTCGAAGCGCTGATATGGCGTAGATTATACAGTAGATAATCGCATGTTGTGCATGTGTTCGTGTCCGTAGTCAGCTTATAGTTTTATTAGTTTTATTTTTCCTTATGTTGTTACGCATAGTAATGCCCATTTGAAATCGGTGCAAGTATGATGGAATAAAATCCAGATTTTATTCTCAAGCGGGGGTGAGTATCACAGTCTACTTAGGTTGACGGATGTTTATCCAACTGACACTATTCCGGTGTTTGATCTGTGGAAAAACGCCGCGAGCAAGAAGCCAAGCGAAACGTAGTCGCCAAAAGGTTCTTTGTGCAGAACAGGACATCGTAAATTACACCTGGGTGCTAATCCTTTAGTAGGATATCAAAAGAGCCATTTGTAATAAAATGGTAGGCATTTTATATTGACAGTTTCGCTGATTTACAACTTGGGAATGGTTAGTCCACCGCATCCAATCAGAATTAAGCTAGTGGGATGGCATACCTAGAAGTTTCAAGGATATGAAACTGACTCCATCCCAGAATTATTTAGCAGACCGAGGCAGATTACTAGGTGATTGAACGATTAGGGCTACTCCGAGATACACACTCGTAAATTTGGCGTGAATCGCAGGGAAAAGATTGCGAACAAAAAGGAAAGCTTCAAGATGGAAGCATTCCGGATGGGATAACTTCAGTTAGAAGGTGAGTCCCGAGAGTCTGAGAGAGAAGACAAGTAAGACTGTCGGTACAGTCAGGGTCGACGGATTGGAGTGGACGGTTCGACGAGAAAGTCGACGGAAATGGAAGTAGAGGTGGAGAGGGAATTGGAAGGAGTAAAGGAGGAGTAGAAGTCGAGAGGAAATTCGAAGGAGTAAAGGAGGAGTTCAGGAGAAATTTAGAGAGACAGATGAGTAGAACCAAGGACAGGGCGAAATTCTCACACTGATTCAGATAATGAAATAGGCACAAAGGGTCGAGCGATTGGGAAGCTCGCATGTTGAAATTTTATTATTAATTAAATTGTTTTATTTAATTCCACCCCTTTGTACTTTTGTATTTAACTGTTTAATTTCACCCTTTAGTTCTTTTGGATTTAACTGTCGGCATTGCTCTCTGGGGGCTCAGAACCATATTCACCTACTTAACTTCTGAACCATAATCGAGCCTGGGTGGGTGCCATACCTAAATAAATATTGGAAACAATTCACCCCATTTTCATATAACCAAAACCATACACGGGTATAACAATAATTAGTAAAACCCCGTAACATTCAAGGTTATAACTAACCCCCCTCCGTAACACTGGGCGCTCGGTCCGGGATTTGAATTAGATTTAAAGTATTATTTATTAGGATGTAGTAGGGGAAGGTGTGAGATATTCTATCATGTTATTTAGTTTTATGATTTTGAAATTGTGTATGTTATATTTTGATATTCGCAAGTGTGGTATGTTACATTTACTTGCAGTAATTGTGAGACAGATATCGAGCGAAATATCTTACCCGACCGAAGTAAATCCTTCTCAACAGGTTAGTATTTGTTTAGTGAGTCGACACAGGTTATTAGTATAATCAAAAATTGATTACGAAAGGCAGATGGTTAAAGAGTATCTCGCCATGGGCAAGGACGATCTAGGTTACGAGGGAGATCGCTTAGCAACATTCATCGAGTTGAGTCTCTAAGAATGGAAGGCCGAAAAAGCAGCAGAAACATAAAAAGAGTTGGGGTTGGCCAGGATAGTAGCGGATAGAGGGTCACGGACGGAGTTGGCCAAAATAGGAGCGGACAGAGAGGTCCAGAAAGAGTTGGAACTGGTCAGGCTAGCCCACGCTCTCGAAATGGAAAAGTTAAGGGTAGAAGCGAGATCTGCCGATAGGGACGACTCCAGTACGAATTCTGGAGTGAGCGTGCGACAGATTGTCGACCAACGAATAGGACAAATAAGTATGCCGCGTTTCAACGACAAGGAAGAGTCCATTGACGACTTCCTTGTGCACTTTGAAAAACTCGCGTGCGTTCATAAAATTCCCGACCAACATTGGGCGATTAGTGTCTCAGCCTTTTTGCAGGGTGCCGCTCGCGAAGTTTACCATAACTTATCCGCTGACGAGGTCGACGACTATAACGAACTGAGGTAGGCCCTTCTTTGCCATTATCGGTTAACCGCCGAAACGTAGGGTAAACTTTTTCGGGAGTCGACGGTGAAGGTAACGGAAACTCACTCTCAATTCCGCACTAGTGTTCGAGTTTTATTTGAGAAGTGGATGATGATGACGGAAGTCGAACGATCGTACGACGGCTTACGCGAGGTCATACTCAAGGAGAATGTCCTGAGTACTTACAGTCGCGAGTTGACAGTTTTCCTAGCGAAAGAGAGCATAGGACACTCGAAGAGATCGCTAGTATGGCGGAGAGATACAAGCAGTCGCACTCGAAGAGTGGGAGTTCCGGGGGTACTGACCGACCCCGACCCACTGAGTCGCGTCGGGTGGTTGAGGGAGAACCGACTGTCCGTAACCGTCAAGGCGACTGGAAGGTCGGAGGTGGATCTACAGGTAAGGATGCCACCCATAGACCTGGACAGGCCTCAACTACGGGTCTTGTAGGTCGGAGAGGGCCGCCGTTGTGTTACAGCTGCAAGCGCCCGGGGCATTTTGCAAGGCACTGTCCCAAGGGCAGGCAGACCCAGGTGAAGAGTAAGAGTAAACGAATGCACATTTTCAAACGAGAATGCTAATGAGAAAATGTTTAGTTACTATCCAACACACCACATATAATATCCAGCACTCCCTATTTGAAAACTATCCATAAGCGCGCTTTACAATACAGCACACGCTTTACGATTACAATCCAACACACTACATATACAATCCATCATCTAATTTTGTATTACTATCCAAAACATAACAGGCCTATGGAAGCTTTAGCACAATATAAGTGTTTACTTAATTTAACATGAAAAGACTTGATAGTGTTCCGATTCAAACAGTCTTAAATATGAGGGTCAACGAAACTTTTTTCATGGAACTAGTTACGTAGTCTCATTACTTAGTTATCTCCTATCTAAACCCTCTGCCCACTATCCAAGACGCATTGTGTTATTTCCAAAACAAAAATAAAAAACCCCCGATACTACCGGACATAAATGTATGACGTCAAGGATGGAACACCAACAAATATTCATAATCCTATACCACTATCCGAAATGTCTTTTGTAATGTCTAGCAACGCTTCACATGCAATTATCTAAAACATTATATTATGTAAAGATAGGATAAAATTATATATATATATATATATATATATATATATATATATATATATATATATATATATATATATATATATTATCCAGTAAATCACCTGTACAATTTAACTTCCCAAAGACACTATCCAAAATATGAAAAATAATGTAGGGAAAAAACAGCACGTACTACCAGACGAAACAGGTGTGATTTACAGTCAAATTCGGCATACGGGATGATGTTCACTTTGTTACTTTGTTGTTTAGAACTACTGTATGCTGAAGTTCCACAGGAAGTTGGAATCGGAGCTAGGATTGGTGTTGTCCTCTTTGAAAACTTTAACTCTCGGGTACAAGTAAGTGCTAATTCAAATCGATATAATCATTAGGTTTTGTCCAATAATTTCAAATTCCATTGAAGATGGGTTAGACAAAGTAAAATCACCTTGGGTTTCCAGATGGGTACTACATACGAAACTCTGATTTTAATGTGTCTTCTAAGCCATGTCTTAGTTGTTGGGCCACTCCTCTGTACGCATGATACATCTATTTTTACAATTCCCTAGAGAATCGTTTTCAAAGTGGCTTTCCCTATCAAGGACAAAATAGATTTTTGTCCCATATTCAAATATTCAAACTGTCAAATAAAATTTACTGACAGCAATATAATGAGCTTGTACAGATTCACATTGCACGTGATAATTGCTTCTTCTTCTTCCTTTTAAGCAACAATCGGTGAAAGGAATGTTTCTGAAAAACAAAGCAACTATACTTCTTACGACGCTGTACTCAGCAACATCAGAATATACAAACATCAAATTCAGTCCTTCGTTCAGTTCGAACGGAAAGAGAAAATATGTGTCGCATTGGTGATTTTGTACATGTCTTTCAAATAATGTGTTTTGTTCGCGTTTCCATCCAAAAAAGCAAAACCAAAGTAACTAATAAACTAGAAGAAAATCTCATAGACAGCATGTTGTCGTCTGAAAATACAGTTTTAGATGGTTTGCTCTTTAATGCAACTTAATCAGAACACTTTATTAGTTTTCATTGAAAGATATGAATTCATTTGGACGAGATATTAATATTAAATTTAAACCCTGCATGAATTATCATGGAATATAATTCAGTTGGATTTGCTGGCGATGGCGTTTAGGGTTCCTGAATAAGAGGATCATTCTTTTCTTTGTGTTATGAAAACCTTATTTAAACATTCAACGAGAAATGTAGAGTGATCTTCTTGATTTGATAAATCATTTCTTCCATAGCTATTTCCCATAAAGCTTATTAGTCTGATTGTTTGGCTTGAGGTAATTTGGCAGTGAAATAACAACATAATGTTGGAAAGCACATCTACAGAACTGTCGCTATGTAATGTAAAATAAAATTGAGTGTACATTGTCTGATGATTCTGGTTTCTGAAGCGACCGTCGCTGTCAAAGGATAATGATTTTCCAAAAGGGGTTCCAGACAAAGCCTGCTATTGTGCTTCAAAGAGTTTTTGTTGATATTGTTACTGTCCGTATATTTCAACGAAATTCTGGAAAGAAGATACCCAACTCAGATTGGCAGTGGCTGCTCTGATGGAACAACACATCACAAAGATTTGGCAGAAAAAGTCGAATTGATTTTTAGTTGGTGCCGTGTTCAACGGTATGGTGGTCACTTCTGTGTCCATTTATAATCTATGATTTGTGAATCCGCAATCCAAAATTCGGAACTAGATGGACATGTTTTCCGGCACACATTCACTTCTTGAATTCGATGTTTACCCCACTTTACTTGAACAAGAATGTTTTCGATGTCGTGCACGTTATCTTTCTTCTTAGTAACTCGATGTAACTGAGGCAAGTAAAGCTTTAATTTTAACACATCTCCATTTATATCTTCTAATTTATAGTTTTGTTTTACCAATGTAATCCTAATCTCTTGTATTTAAAATTGAGAGTTCTTCGATGATTCCTCAGACGTTCCAAACAATTACAAAGCTTACTCACACAATACACACAAGCATCCGTTTTATATTATAACACAAAATACATGATTATAATGGAATAATGGAAGGATTTTGCTTGTTTTTATATGTCAATCATTTGAGTATGCTATTTTTTTACATGGATTATATAAGTTTATGCCGTTCACAAAATAAGTATCACTAAAGCATAGGCATGTTGGTATATTTTTAACATGTGCATGTACGCCTATACTATGCGTTTTACAGATAGCTAGAAAATTATTTTCGTAATACGTATGAACACTTCACGTAAGATGCTTAATTTCCTTTCATTCTATGTTACTTAATATTTGTAGAAGAGTGTGTTACTTAAGGTTTACCATTTTCAATCTCGAATAAAATATTTTATTTTTCTTTTTATCAAACTACGGTTTGGCGCAACAACATTTTTTATTCAAATAGGCAGTCCAGCTCTAAATTTGGAAATCAAAAATCAACTTTTGTTACATTTTTTCGGATTTTTTTTTCAGTACCCGCTAAAGTTTGTTTGAGTTTAGGACTTTTAGTACTACTTTATGTTTTGGCCAACAATTTTTCCAAATATTTTCCTAAAATTGTTTCAGTCTCCTCTTAACATTGGAAAGTTGTCTTATTTTTAGTCTCGGTCATCTGAAGGTAATGTTTCGGATTTTTCTCAGTCTTTGCTAATATCCGGTTATTTTAGCAAATTTTGTACGGTTTAAAGTCTACGCCAAAGTAATCTTATGTTCTGCAGTTTAATTTTAAGGTCCGTTAAATCTTTAGACAGTTCGTAATTGTCACATCAATTTTAGTATTAATATGCGTTAGTTTTCTTCATTATAACCATGTATAAGCATCGATACAATACATGCAAATTTGCTGACACAGTCAATATAGTCTAAATTATAGTTAAATCTTTCTACGTAAAGCTGCAAGTAGTCCCATGTGTGCTATATGAAGCCAACAATTTCTAACACTGTAACATGCAGCCCCAATTTGTGGTAATCGACTTTTGACAGGTATCTTGAATGTTAAATCTATTGGCCTATTTAACAGCGTGTTTTTAGCTTAAGGCTATAGTTCCTTCAGCACGTAAGTATACGTGCGCATTTATACTTCTCATCTGAGGCCCAATTACCACTACTATATTAAACCTATGGACATTGTATATAGGATTTCCCTTAAGTAACTATAGTGGCTCACCTTGGGTCAACCTAACAATGCAACCTGATTAAAATCAGATCTACGCTGGCCTAAGTGAAGATCCAACAGCTAACGCTTAAGGTTCATGAAAATATTTTTTTATTAATATGTAACACACACACACACACATGGCCGATTCAAAACTTGGATCGTGAAAATAAATGCATTGCTAGTGAAAGAGACCTAAATGACAATGCGATATTATGAATACTATATGAATATTTATAATACGGCACATACACATTCCAAACAAAAGTATATTTCTATCATGTATACATGTTTCTATTCTTTCCATAAGTAAATCGCTTATTGTTGCTTATATGGTTTTCATTAAACGGTGTGCAAATTGTATCGTTTGCGAACTTCAGCAGTGCAGTATTTTGCAATATTCTTTAATGTTCACTATGTAATATATCGCTTCGTTCTGTCACTTTGAACACAGTACCACACTAGCCTTCCCATCAGCATAACCATTCATCATGTCTGAAACTGTTTCGACTTCAGATTGAAAAATGAAAACCAATATCACCAATCAGCCTGCTGTTGGATATAAACCCAAAAACAAATACACATGCAAACATGCACACACGTGAAACAGGCTTTTCGTCAGTATCTACATTTGTAATTAACGTGCTCATTGCCTCTTATTGCAAATGGCAAATCTCAGTAGCTCAATATAGTAAAGACTGCGGGTTGTCCAATATGTAGATAACAAGAGCACAAAATCGTCTTCTAGTGACCTCTGCCGGAATGGTCTATATATGATCATCTTTTCTTGGCCACATTTGCTTCAATTAGGGTGTCTGTTATTTTTTCTATAGTTGAGCAATGATGCGTGGCAAGCAAAATTGGTTATTATATACCCAGCACAGTCAAATGGCCTCTGGACACCCAGCTTAGACATAGGAGTTAATAAGGTACGGACCTGTAGAGGCTTTTTCCTCCCAAAATTAGAATAACCAAGACAAGTAAATAAAATCCCAATCATATTTAACCATTTAAAGTTTCTATCGTATAATGTAATGGTTGGGGTTTTATGACAATACCGATACAATAACGAGCTAGCGCACGCATACGATCACACAAACGCACACAAACTTGCAAACACTAACAACTGACACGCCATTCGAAGAAAATATGGCTTCAAGTGAAATTATTGTGTTGGTCATGAGATTCTTGGAAGATAGCTACCACAGTATAATTATCGTCTTGATTACTTTTATGCGGCCATCTGACCTAAATACGTAAGTTGACACTTGTACGCAGAGTGCCACTTATCCCGAATCTATAGTACACAAAAGGAAGGATAGCTATCAATTATCGATATAAATGGTCTTTGTTTAGGATTACATTTTATTTATTTGGATGACTCTAGTAAACAGTTCGACATCAGAGTGTTTCGTTTATTCTTTAAAATCCTATTGGAAGTGGACAGCATAGTACTGAAAAAGTTTTGTTTAAAGATGTTGGGTAAGTTTGCGTTTGCTGTGCCTAATTTTTGAAGTTGAATTCAAACTATAGAATTCACGTCAAATATTTGACTGTATCAAATGTATAACAACTAATATAAATGCATGTATAAATGAACGTACATGAATGAAGACATACACACATTCATATAGTGATGAAAACATGAGGTCAAGGATACAGAAAAACAGTCAAATGGTTGATTGATATGTATATACAAGCATGTCTAGATTAAGTTATTAGGCTATTATGATTAAGTAATATGTGTGTTAGTTATTGTGATTAAATAATTATTGTGTTAGTTGTTCTTATTAAGTAATAAGTGTTAGTTATTCTGATTAAGTAATAAGTGTTTTAGTTATTCTGATTAACTAAATAGTGTGTTAGTTGTTCTTATTAAGTTATAAGTTAAGTATAGTTTTGCTCCATACAGATTTGTCTTCTGTTGCTGATGAAGTTATCTTTAAAATATAAACTCCTATATCCAAACACTGTTCGTTTGATCTATTGCCTAAACTTACGAATTGCTTAATCAAATCGACATCTAACCATACACCCACCATCCCCAGTGTTTATGCAAATTCAGTATAACCAGAACTGTTCACCAAATCCCAGAGATCATTTCCTCTACGTTTGATTGGCCATTTCTGAGCATGGTGTATGTTCCGCCTCTCAAATCCAGCCCTAATTTCAGTTGATAAAGTCCAGACCAAATTTTTCATTCATCGGATTGTTTCCAATCTCATAAGGATTCTGGGTAGATGGCGTTCCAATATACCTCGTTATAAAGAACAGCCAACACATCGGTATAGACAACATTTAATTTGCATGTCTGTCTAAGGCCACTTGGCATACACCTCTTTAAAACGGACATGTGTTAGAGACCGCGATATAAAGGTCATTTGGCAGATACCTCCGTATAAAAAGGACTATGCTAACACATTGAGCTGCTATGTTTGCATGTCTTTTTATAATGAAGGCAAATATTTATATCCCATATTAAATATTTTACTAACCTTTGCAATTTTGCAGTGAAGCACAAACTGTATTTACCCTCATTACCTGTCGATTCTATACACTGATTCAACATTTGCATGTTCCATAAATGCAATGAGTTTGTTTTCTGAAACAATCCAGTCTAGCTTGCTTTAAAGGTTTGCATTTCTTCCATGTATACTTATAGATCTTTCATGTATACTTATAGATTTATATATTGTGTTCCCTCCATAAACATTCTAAAGTATATTCTGTAAATGTGTCCAAGACAAGTCCTCATGCGGTTTAAAAACCCAGGCGAGTCATAACAAAGATTTATGAAAATGGTACTAGCAAATGCCTTGCTTTGCACTTACTGTTAGGACTGGTAACCTTGAGTCTGGATAATGTGACTCTGTGGGATATGATGCTATATATCACCCTAAACTGTCACACTGAAGCCATCGTAGCGATATGACTCAAAGTAATATAAATATATATATATATATATATATATATATATATATATATATATATATATATATATATATATATATATATATAAACAATACTATCATACAGGTTAGGGAAATTAAATTCGTACTCTACGGAGTTTCGAACCCAGGTCCGCGAGTAAATGTCACAAACCGCTTTGCCTGCATGCACCAGCCCATATACCGTCACGACTAAGCACGCATCACCAAAAAAATGATGGCACTGAGTTGGTGTTATATGAGCTTGTGCGTGCGTTTTATGTATTTATGAATGTATGTATGTGTGTGTGGGAGTGTTTATTCCTACATGTCACACAGATTAGAAATCCTCGAACCAAAACAACACATGATATTCAAATTAGAACAGCTCGCCACATGCTTGCTTCGTCTATTTTCAGTGATAATTTTGTGACAATTATGCCAAATGAAGTATCATCAGCAGTGCTATAACTCAAAAGAGGAGCCCTGGGTATGAAAGTTCACTGCACATAACGTACTTGTAATAGGTCTTTTATTCCACCTGACTAGGGTATTACTTGAGGCTTATTCTACATGGCGTAGATGTTACGACAGGTTTTCTCCACCTCACGTAGGCATTTTGGCGAGACTTATGTACTACTTAAATGACGATATGTACAATACACGGAAACTTCTATTTGCGTTCTATTAAGGTTGGACCATATGAGGAATCTGACGACCTTTTTTTTTGCTCATTAAATTAGGATATTTTTAATTAGAGCTAACTGGGTTTTGTTTATTCTTTTATGATACAAGCTTAAATGAAGTTAAAGTTAATTCAAAAGTTGAAGGTATTTCAAAAGGCACTGGACACAAAATGTACTTAGTGTAACTTAATGCAAATAATGTAGTTGTAAAACTACCTTCCTTACACCTGATGTAGGTAAAACTTGAGGCTTACTCTACCTGACGGTGGTTTTCTCCATCTCACGTTGGTGTTTGATGAGGCTGATATAGTGTTAAAACTCGTTACCTGATTAGAAACTTGTGATTACCTTCTATTAAGATAGGATCCTTTCAAAAAGAGCGAACAGTTTTTACATTCTATTAAGATGTGAGCTTATTGAGAAGTTAACGGTACTCATACAGGTTAGAGAAATTAAATTCGTACTCTACGGAGTTTCAAACCCAGGTCTGCAAGTAAATGGCACCCATCGCCTTGCCTGCACGCACCAACCCATATGCCGTTACGAATAAGCACGTATCACCAAAAAATGATGGCACTGAATCGCTGTTATATATGCTCGTGCGTAGCAGATACACTCGCATGACGACCTAGTAAATAATTTTCCTATATATATACGCAGTCGTTCCAGATTCCTATGACAGAAATATAGGAATTTTGTATTACAAATAATTATATATATATATATATATATATATATATATATATATATATATATATATATATATATATATATATATATATATATATATATATATATATATATATATATATATATATATATATATCTGTGTGTGTGTGTCTCTGTGTGTGTGATTGTATTATAAGCGCAGGGATGGTGATGATGACAGCGACGATGATGATCATCATGTTCTTCATTATATAAATAACAACAATAATAATAATAATAATAATAATAATAATAATAATAATAATAATAATAATAATAATAATAATAATAATAATAATAATAATAAAAGTGGTAGTATTAGTTGTAGTAGTAGTAGTAAAGTACTGGTAGTAACCCTTTTAGTAGTATTGTAGTAGTAGTAGTTGTTGTTGTTTTTTTTTATTATTTATGTTGCTTAGGTAATGCTGGTGTTGCAAAAGAAAACGAAAGTATTTTAGTGGTTATAGATCAAATATTTAATAATCCAAACGTGGGCAATTAAGTCGCTTAAAATATTTCAACTGAACATGAATGTCTAAGCCAATATCAATAGTGGGGGCCCCAAGTGGCCGAGTGGTCTAAAACGCTCTCCATTACAGATCATTGCCATCTCACCTCTGTCTGCGTGGGTTTGAATCTAAGATTCGGTGAATGTGGAAATGTGAGAAAACTTGCCAGTAGCTTATCGTGGGTCGATGGTTCTTTCCGCGGATTTCCCGGTTTCTTCCTTCACCATTAAAACTGGCCGCCATGTATAGCCTATCGTGTGCTGAAAATGGCGTTAAGCCACAAAACAACAACAACCAATATCAATAAATGGGAATAAAACAAAACTCTTTGAGTTCTAAATATCATAATTATTTAACTATTTTTACTTCTGTATTTTCTTCATTTCTTCGATTTATATGCGTTCTTTTGTGTACTTAGTATTGTTCTTCCATCAATTTGCATTCCTAATTCTGTATATCTATTACCTGCCTTTCATCGACTGCATTTCGTTTTTCTGTGTATTTATTACCTTTCTTCCGTCAAATTCGAATTCGTTCTTCTGTGTATCTTTTATTTTCCTTCCATAAATTTGGTTTGGTATTTTGTGTATCCATAATATTTCTTTCATAGATTTGGATTTGTATGCTTCCTAAATATCATCACATTTGTATGCTTCCTGAATTTCATCACAACCCATCAACGGTTACGATTTGCATAAAATTATGTGACTGTTGGAGACATGAGTTAATGGACAAGCGAAACACTATATTTATTTAGATATATTTGTTGTTAAGACTCTAAGGTTATATACTAAGTGACAAAAACCTTAAGACCAAAAAATGTTCCAAAATTTAACAAAAAATTATTCCTTAAAATACAAAGTTAAAATTTAAAAGAAATTAACTCATTTAAATTAAATCCCAACTAATCCTAAACCTTATATTAAAATGCTTAAAGTAAAGAGTGTTTAAATAGATTCCAAAAATTTAATATACTGATGAATCAGTAGTTACGACTGAGCTGATGTGCCAAGCAAAATGTATCACAATGACATAATCCAGAATGTCTTTAAATGAAGTGCAGTAATTTTCCGGGTTCATAAAAGTCGCGAGAAAATCGTGGCATGCTACTGTGATGATATAACTCCAATTCGCTATATCATAGTTTATATGGAGCAGATGCTTGACAACGCCCCTATTTACCATCTTTGAAAAAAAATAATTATCCCCAAAGTATATCTGAAGGCAAATGATATTCAAAAATGAACGAGTAATTGTCTACCTGGCCTTTACTTCTATAGAGACTGACAAATTATTTTAACACAACAAAATGCTCAGGACTAATGTTATTTTCAGTGAATGGAGGAGTCAAGTTTGTAAACAGTGTCATGTCTATTTAATCAAAGTTTATCAAACAACCTGACAAACATCAGCCATTAAAATATAATCTACAATCAAATATGAATGTTATAATGAAGTAACTTCCACTTACACAATTAATAAACAACACAACATCAATAAATATGAAGTAACACTTTGCGGAAAGTTTTTTCGTTACATTCTCTTACAATCCTAACGAGTTATTATTCCTAATTATTTTACCCATACTTAATATTTTCTACCTTTAGCGTTTAAACTGTCCTGTGCGTCATGTGACTACTTTGAATGCATTCTTCTTTACGAACATGCGCAAAATAACAACAAACTCAAGCCAGTCATGAAACTAAGGCAAGTGCGTTATCGTCTGATTCCTCTTATACTTTCAAATAACAGATGGACAGAATCCACTTTAACAAAAAGGAAACAAATTAAAGCAATGCTACATAATTCATAACGAAAGGCACAAACTAGACATTGCGTTAATTTTAATCCGCTTCTAACAAATAGTTTTAATAATACTCTGTCCCCAAAGATTCACAGAACAAAATATGTGCAATCCGAGTTTTTATGACAGTTAATACACTAATGCGAAATGTGGACAGAAAACAAATATCTCCATTCAAGTCCCAGCATACATGTTGACTCAGATGTACAGAGCACACTTTACTTTAATTTCCGTCCTATCCCCTGGAGGCTTAAACGTCACCAATTTAAAGAAGGGATTGTGTCACTGTGATCACCGGTCATTATTCAACTGTAAAGAGCTGAATTAATGGCAAAGTTACGGCTACCTCATGTAAATCAGTTTCTTATGTTCTTTACTTCACTATTGGACAAAAACGTTGGGACGCATTAGACGATAATAGATACAAGGTAAGAACACTTATGTGCACCTTTTATAACTAATTTGATCCATTATTTATTGTAAAGATTTTTCTTCTTGCATGGGGTATATTTTCCCTGGCAGGATAGTATCTATACAACCGGAATACGAAAATTTCCTATCCTGAAAAAGTTACAATTATTGTAATTGAGCTGATGATACATGTACATAACGCTACTCTGGATATTTGTATTACATGAAGAAAACAAATTGATAACGCTTCTGAATTTAAAAAAAAAAACAGGGACCCACTTTTCAATATATTTTACATATTTTAATGAAAGTGGTGTTGTTTTTTTTATGTTGTTTTTTTTTTGTTTGTTTGTTTTTTTCTCTTGTTTTGTTTTGCTGGTGGGGTAGTCGGCAGGCTTTGTAAATTTTCTGATAAATTCTTGTGGTCGCACTGTTGTCATAATCAAACTGCATTCCCCTCCCTAAATTAACGTTGCTAACAATTATTTAACATCAGCGTGATAAATGTTTCTATTAAAATATAACATTCGACAGGAATGACTCATGGACAAGGTCATGTACTTTTGCAAGCCGAAATTGCTACACTAAGATGTTTTAAAGGCTGGTTCTATGACGATAGCAAGTAGGTTTGTACACCAAAGTGCTACACTAAGTTATTTCAAAGACTGGTTCCATGACGATAGCAAGTAGGTTTGTACACCAAAGTGCTACACTAAGTTATTTCAAAGACTAGTTCCATGACGATAGCAAGTAGGTTTGTACACCAAAGTACTACACTAAGTTATTTCAAAGACTGGTTCCATGATGATAGCATGTAGATTTGGATGCTGAGAATATGTAATACATATGATAAGTTATTCGATTCAAAAGTTTAACATACTGGTTGGAATTTATGCTTCTGGAAAGTAAAAACATCCGTCGTACTCGGATATTATCGCAGTTCAGGAATCTAATCTCTAATAATTATGAGATGGGGTGCGGAGATGAGAGGAGGCAGGTCTATAAAAACAAAGTCAGCACAGTTTAAATGACGCTGATTGCACTAAGTGGCTTCCGTCCGTTCACTAAATTACATGTTAGTACAGAAGGAAACAGTACAAGATACTTGTGCTAAAATACTTGATATACGGACATCGTTAAGAGTTAAGAACGTGTTAACACCTTATCGCAATTCTGTAAAATGAGGCATGCATGCTTTATTACATTTTTTCACCAGTGTACTATATTTAAAGTTTATTAAAATGAATCTGCCTGTCTGTCTCTCTGTTCCTCTCTGTTTTTTCTCGAATTAAAAATATAAACCTCTTTCTCTTTAGAAGAAACAATTTACAATATATAATCAAGCACAACATGCGCACGTACACACATATGCACGTACACCGAAAGTCTGAAATATTTCTGTTGAAAATGAGTGTAAAATATATGTGAAAAAAAATAAAAAATAGTGTAGTTTGTGGAAGTTATAAGTACGATGAACCAATTTGACTTCACCCCGTTCCAAGGGAGTTACTGTTAGGAGTTGTCCATAAAGGACGTGCTTAGGTAATACCGCTTCTCCTAACCTACATCTTCCCTTGTCCGCTTTTGCCCGCATGTGGTTTACCCAACCCATCACCCCACCCCACCCCACCCCACCCCACCCCACCCCGCTGCTGCCGTCCCCATCTAGCAAGCCTGATAGGTGGGACATGTAATCAATCCAAGGCAATGGGAGCCAGACCTATATATTAAAACCAAACCATTCGTATAGATTCTTTGGCACGAATCGTACAAATTTAATTTAACAAATAATTTATACTTAGGAAACACCCATAGAGGACGTCCACAAAACATGCTGGAATATACACAGTAGACCTAAAGTACCTGTTCAACACAGAATATTATAATAAAGAATACTAGCTTGTAGACATCCGCAAGGTTCTTTTCACACACACCCTTTTCCGCAGTTGTCCAAATTTTAACAGTCAACCCCCACCCCCATCTTTGCGGCCGACTTTAATGGATGATCCCTTATCCGTACAGAGAGCCAACATGCCGTCACGGGCCTGTTCATGGCTTATGATATAGGAAACCAAGAGCGTGAACAAGAACACAGCCTAAGATAAGAAAGTACAATAGGAACTAAAACTTACATCTTGCTAAAGTGCTGCATGGCTCAAGTTCCAAAATAAATCTTTAATGAGACATTTATATATACCACTTTATAAATGTCTTATAGCCTATATTATGAAATAAATAACACCAACACGTGGAATGTGTGACTGGTTTTGCTCTATTGCTTCATCAGACTGAATTCAAACTGAATTCAATATCACTGATTACATCTTCAATTATATTCTATTTCTAACTGATCAGTGATATAAACACTGACTCGAACAAGATGACGTCATCCATACATTTTAAACATAATTGTCTTAGTCTTTAGCGAATTGTTGACATGGAAACATGCATCTAAAACACAGATTGATGATATTTTAATACATCAAAAGTAACGTTAAAAGGGATCTTTATGATACATATATCTCGGTTGAACACTATCACAAAAACTTATATGAATAAATAAAGATCGATAGTTGTATAAATATTTTTAATTTGTATAATGCACATTTAAATAAAATGCATATATGTAATATCTTGATATTATATTATTGAAGAATGTTTTTCATGGATTAATGTAGCCTATACTTCGCGACTGATTAGAGCCCTTGGCTGGGCCATTGGCCCCAGGATTGGCTTTTGCCCCAGGCTATGCCTACAGCCCTAGGCTGGGCAGTTGGCCCCATGCTGGGCTTTTGCCCCAGACTATGCCAACAGCCCTAGGCTGGGTTGTGGTGCAGGGTGAGAAGGGAAGAGAGTTATGGAGCAGCAGGTAATGCTTCTTGGACTGTTCATTGCTTTTATTTTGGTTTTTTTCCTGGAAATTTGTTTTGTATAGGGTAGAGTTGCCCATCTGCTGCTGAGGGAGGGGTTTGTGGAGCAGCATATAGAGCTTCCTGGACTAATCCTTCTTTAGTTTTTCACCGTTTTCTTTATTTTGTAGCGGCTAGAGCTGCCCATCTACTTTTGAAATGGTTGGGTTTGTGGAACAGCTTCACATATGTTTATTGATGTGTTTTTGGGACAGCTAGTAGGGCTTTCTGGAGTTTCCATTATTTGAATCGTACTTTATAGTTATGCAGTTGTGGGTAGAGCTTTCCATCTACATAAGTGTAGGGTTTGTGGATCAGCAGGTTGAGATTCTTGGACTGTTCCTTCTTTTAAGTCGTACCTTATACTTGTGCAGAAGTAGGTAGATCTTCCCATCTACTTAAGCGGAGGGATTTTGGATCAGCAGGTTGAGATTCTTGGACTGTTTCTTCTTTTAAGTCGTACCTTATACTTATGCAGTAGTGGGTAGATCTTCCCATCTACTTAAGCGGAGGGATTGTGGATCAGCAGGTTGAGATTCTTGGACTATTCCTTCTTTTAAGTCGTACCTTATACTTGTGCAGTAGTGGGTAGATCTTCCCATCTACTTAAGCGGAGGGATTGTGGAGCAGTTGTTGAGCTTCCTGAAGATTTCCTTTCTTTGAATCTTATCTTATAGTTGCGCAGTAGTGGGTAGAGATATCCATCTGCCTAAGGAAGGATTAGCGTAGCAGCAGGTTGAGCTTCATGGACTGTCCCTTCCTTTGTGTTTTTCTATATCTTTGTTGTTGTGGTCTTCTTGAGAATTGACCCTTGGTGTATAGGGCTGTACTCCTGTTTCATTTCTCTTTTGTTTGTGACTCCCATAATGATGTCTTGGATATGTGGCTATGAGTTGTCGGTTGGATTTCCAGGTTTGGTTGATTCATTGTTCTATGGGTGATTTCTTATTGCAGAATCCGCTTTGGTTTTCTATAATCAGTTGGATTGCGTCCAAGTGATGTTTGAGTGTGTTGTTGATCATGGTTTTCATTATCTTGCATATCGAGTTGGTAAGGGAGATGGGTAAGTATGATGTCCATCTTGGATCCTTCCCGACGTTTGGAATTGATGTTACAGTAGCTTGCTTCCATGTTGATGGTAGGGTTCCTGCTTTTCATGATTGGTTTATTATGTCTACTGCAATGTGTTGCATGTTCTGTTGTAAATGTTTGTAAACTGTTTATCCTAGATTGTCATCGCCTGGTGCTCTGTGTTTCTTATGTTGTAAAACTCTTTTCCATTCATGGATTGTAAAGTCGTCGTTTAGGGGCGAGTTGTTACTGCTCTCCTCCGTGTGTTGGTCATAGAAGATATGGGGGAGGTTGTTCTCAATTGTGCGTCTTTCAGCTGTGAATGCTGGTCCATGTTTTTTATTCATGCTGGCTTGCTGGAAATGCTTTGCAAATAGCTCCGTTCTTTCTTTCTTTGTTTGTGAATGGCTATTTTGGGGACAGATTTTGTCGATGTTCCCTTGATGTCTTTAATTTTGTCCCATATCTATTTGGATTTAGTACTATGTGAGAGTGTGGAGTGAAGTTGGGCTGTTTTAGGGTTGCTTTAACTTTTTTCCATGATGTTTGTAGGCGATGAGATTTATTTATAGTCTGGTGTATTTAAATCTGTTGAGTGCTTTTGTTTACTTGGATTGTTTCTTTGCAGTTATTATTCTCCATTTATTTGTTAGCCTGGTTTTCAGCTTGTCTTTGGGATAATTTTTTGTGCTGCTGTGTTGATGGCTTGGGAGAATTTGTCGTAGTATATATACTAGGGTCTGGGTCTTGTATGTCCTCCGTGTGTATGTCGTCAAGTATGTCTTAGAAGTCAGTCGGCTTTGTCAGTTTTCCATCTAGTTTGGTTATGTTGGAGGTCTTTTGGTCGGTCTAAGTGTATGGTTGTCTGGATGGGGAATTAGTCACTGCCTAGTGTGTAGTGTTCCAGAACCTCTCATTTTGTGAGTTGCGTAATGTTCGATGTGGCTATTGTTAAGTCTAATGTTGTTAAGGCCATTGTGGTTGGGTTTCGTCGTGTTTTTTTTTCTATGTTTTACAGTTGGAGCTGGTTTTCCCTGATGTATTTTTCAGGTTATTTTCTTTGGTGTCGGTGTGGTGGTTTCCCCATCCAGTGTTGTGGGCGTTGAAATCCCCACATATGATAGTATTTTCCTGTTGGGTTTAATTAGTTGTTGGAGGCTACGGGTGGAGTCTTTAGTGTAGTAGGTGTGTCGTAGATGTTGTATATGTGAAGTTTCTTGTTTCCAGTTTATATGTGTATTCCTTGGTGTTCAACATGATTATTTTATACGTTGATTTGGATATTTAAATCTGTATAATTTGGGTTTGAGTTGTGATTGTATATGGCGAATGCCTTCTGCTCTGTTTCCTTGTGGCCAGTGTTGAATATAACTAGTGTTGTAGTCTTTTGATCTTGAGTAAAGTGATGCAGGATGGTGAGGGTATAGTTTCCTGTATTCATATAATGTATGGTGTGTCTTTAATTTGATTCATTGTTGCAAGAAGTTCTGCATGGTTTGAGTAAAGGCGTCTGCAATTCCATTGCCACATAGTTATTTGGGGTATTGCATTACTTTGTTATCAGTCTTCTGTTTGGATGCGTGAGGTTTTGCTTGAAGTTTGTTCTGTTTTTTGTGTTGTATTTTTCCACTGTGGGTTTATTGGTCTTGTGCTTGGTTCTTGGAGATAGGTATGCTTGCCCTGTGTGGTTTGATTTGCAGTTGTATTTCTGTTATGCTTGTCATTTGCATGTACCTCGTGGTCTGAACTTTGGTTGTGCACCATAGGATGATGTATGGGCCTTGTGGTCATCTTAATTCTGTCTTGATGGTGTTGTATTAGTGCCTCTGTAATGGAGGCAGAGTTCATGGTTAGTAGTCTAAAATCTGTGATGCTGATGAAGCGTGTCAGGTTGTCTGGATGTCTCTTTCGCCGAACATTTTTGTCTTTATTGAAGGTAGTTCATGTTTTGTTTATCATGTTGTTGTTGACATTGTTTGTAAGTGTTTGACTTGACTCGTAGTGATAGGCTTATTGGTTCACGTGACTTTAGTGGGTCCGTTGATCGGGTGTTTAGTTTTCAAGGATTTGGTGTGTTATCTGGTAAGGTTGAGGTGAGGTATTCATATTTCGTTCTGTTCTTGTCATTTGTTTTGGTAAAGTTTCATTTGATGGTCCAGGGTTTTGACTGTTGTGTATAGAGTAGGTTATTAGGGTAGGTAAGTATACTGTATTCGTATTTTGTTGTTAATCATGTTTAGGGTGCCATTAGTGTCAGTCGCTACTTTCTTTTGGTTGATTTTTGGAATGGGGGGTCCAGTTTTGTTGGGGTTATGGTATGCTGTTGTTTCAGTTTGGATCTTTTCGTGTTGTTTCCTCCATTGGCTGGTCGATCAGTATTTAGATGTGTTGCTTTCCTTGGCGTGAGTATGGTTCTTTGGTGCCTTGTCAAAATGGTTGGGGTTAGATATGATTGTTAGATGGTTGGCTAATTTTATTGTTTAATTTTGCTGAGCCTTGTAATGGCTGTTTGCCTTTGGGTGTTGTAGCTTTCCGGTTCAGTGCATCGGGTTATTGTTTATCCTGTTTTTTTCTTTGTATCTATGTTTAGCAGATTGTCGATGTCAAGAATTGCTTTTAGTATTTCTTCCAGTTCTCAGTGGTTTATATGTTTTGATGGTTTAGCTACATGGCTACCATGAGCATAATTTTTCCTCTTTCTGTTAATACGGTTCCTTTAGGGCTGTGTATGTTTCCAGATGATTTGCTGAGGATTGTGATGTTGGGTTTTTCCTTGCTATTGATGATGATGAATTTGTGTTCCTTTCTGTGATTGGTGGGGGCTTGGTTTGATTGTCATTCTTCTGGTATCTCTTGGTAATTATTGTTCTTCTGGTATCTCTTGGTAATTATTGTCAGTTATAAGTTCGATGGGTCGTTAAGTTAGTTGTCTTTAACCCGTGATTTATTTCTGCCCTTCTGTGTCTGTCATTGCTAGCATTGCTTCATCTATGTTTGCGATAGTTCTCTTTGTATATTAATTCCAAAGCAGTTGTCAGCTGTGTAGATTGGTGTCGTTACGGTGGTGATCTAATATGTTTTAATGTCTTGGATTCTGGGAATGGTTTGTTTGATTTTTGCTGTACTGCTGGCTGGGTTGTTTGGGAGTGATTGGTCTTCTGTGATTTCTGTCATCTTCTGTAATAGTGACCGGATTTTTTTGGTCTTCCTTAGATTCCTGTAGTTGAGTGCCACTTTGCTTTTCATTCGTTAGTCCATGTCATTGCTTTTGTTGATTTTCTTATTCCTATTATTCCTTTTCGTTCTGTGTTGGTTGGGTATCAACTTGATTATTTTATAACTTACCATATTTTATTTATTTATTTATTTTTTATTTATTTATTTATTTATTTATTTATTTATTTATTTATTTATTTATGTATTTATTTATTTACTTATTTATGTTTACACTATATTTGCAAGCTGAAATTGCTCAAAACATCGTATTGGCTATATTAATATGATATTCAGTATTTCTACTATACATGTTCGCTGTATTTGCTGGGAAATCTGAATGTTTATAATATTGTGTTTGTGTCTGAACATTGTTATTATGTAACTTATCTTATTTAATATTTATTATTTTAATTTTTTAATGTTTTGAACTACAAATTTATGCCGATATTACTGAATAAAAATCTTGTTTATTATATTAATGATTTTGTATCATTTAATTTGTGTATTGTCTATGGGCTTGTTTTGTGGCAATTTTATGTTTTAGAGCTGGCTTCTTTGTATAAAACTACGTAAGTCTGTTATGTTGTTGTTGTTTATGTCTTAGGGTTGGCTCCTTTTGTGCAAAACTCTCGTTCCAATCGATTATGCTGTTTCGATGCGGTGTATTGTAGCAATAGTGATTTTGATTGGCTTGCGCACCTAGATTTTGGCGCTGTTTTAACCTGGGCTGTTTACTTAATTTATTTTTTAACTTAATGATAGGTATTAATAGCTCTTGGGTATTTGTGTTGAAAATAGTACGGCTAAAGTTTATGCTTCTGAAGTTTTGTGTGTTATGTGTTGTTTAGTTGGGAATCGACGTGGTGGATGCCTCGAATTCGGCTGTTTTCACTGCAGTTTAGCATCTTTTATTGTGGGTTTCCATTACATTTAGTTGTGATATTTTGTCCTTGTAGATTATGTTAGCCTTTTTTGATAGGTTGCGAGGGTAGTTTAATGGTGTAGGGTGGGAGGGGTAGTTTGCTGACTGTTGTGTATTAGTTGTATATTCTATTTATACCGTTTGGAGTCTACAGGCGCTATTAAGTATAAATGTAGAAACGGTTATATAGATATAGATATAGATATATATATATATATATATATATATATATATATATAGATATATATATATATATATATATATATATATATATATATATACAGTCGTTCCAGATTCCTATGACAGAAATCAAGGTATAGAGGAATTTTGTATTACAAAAAATTATAAATATATACCAGACAAAACAGACTGTGCTATCCCTGGATTCTGTAATAGAATCTTGATAATAGTGGGCAATAATAATAGTTTAATAGAAACAATACTATCATACAGGTTAGAGAAATTAAATTCGTACTCTACCGAGTTTTGAACCCAGGTCCGCGAGTAAATGGCACCCATCGCCTTGCCTGCACGCACCAACACATATACCGTCTCGACTAAGCACGCATCACCAAAAATGACAGCACTGAATCGGTGTTATATAAGCTCGTGCGTAGCAGACACACTCGCATGACGACCTAGTAATTAATTCTCATATACATATATACACAATCGTTCCAGATTCCTATGAAAGAAATCAAGGTATATAGGATTTTTTGTATTACAATATATATATATATATATATATATATATATATATATATATATATATATATATATATATATATATATATATATATATATATATATATATATATATATATATATATATATAAATAAAACACGTTACTGTACCTGCCTGGGGTTTTCTGTTGTGATTTGTATGCAATAGGAGAGTCGGATTTCTTTTTTGTTTTGCTCAGCATCCAGCTTATGTTCACTATTGACCCGCCTTGAGTACTGTACTTTTCTCCTTTAAGTAATCCAGAATTTACACATTTTCTTGATAGGAACTGACTTTTTCTTTAGTCATCTCGTGAATTGGTCTTTGTCTTGTATTTGACGTTATAGATTGTGATTAAGTGTGATTAATTTTTTGGAAGGGTGCTCTTTCTTAAAAATAAAATTGAAGATATCATTTTTTCTGTACATTTGTGTGCTTGTAGTTGTTTGTTTAATTATAAGTATCATCCTCTCTCTCTCTCTCTCTCTCTCTCTCTCTCTATATATATATATATATATATATATATATATATATATATATATATATATATATATATAAATATATATACAGACCATGCACTTCGGTAAAGGGTTCAGCATCCGAATCGTGGGGAATTGTGAATATCAGAACTTTGTGGTGCATCATCCATTTATTTCTTAGATATTCTTTCAGAACATTCTTTGCGATGACAGCCCGGCATACAGTACTTGAATGCTAAATCTTTTGCATTCTCAAGGAGGACTTGCCTTAAAAGAGCATGGTTTTATATTCCTTTGGGGACATTCATCGTATGGATTTTAACCACAAAAGTTAAATATTCAATCCTTAATTTGGAGTACTACGAAAATGATTATTAACATGCAAACATTAAGGGCTTTATCGGTTTTATTTATTGTTAACATCCAATTAGTTCACACACTGAACTACAAGTATCTGAATCTCACCGGGGACCTTATCATCGGCGGCTTACTTCCGATGCACCACTTGAAAGAGGGTGGTGGTTGTAGTGAGACCATAGTTGAAAACGATGGAATACAAGCCCTAGAAGGAATGTTGTATGCCATTAGAAAAATTAACAGCGAAGTCCTTCCTGGTTTTAAGCTTGGACTGGTTGTTATGGATACATGCTTTAGCGACACCGTCGCCTTAGATAGGACAATGAAGTTCATCATGCAAAAGATAAAGATGCAACAAGGAAGTAATTTCTGGACATGCCCAAATGGATCTGAACCAGTGGCGATCGCAGATGAGAATTACGTGGTTGGTGTGATTGGCGCTACGTCCAGCGCCGAGTCCATTCAAGTTGCAAGCCTCCTACGGCTTTTCAAAATACCCCAGGTAAAAGAAATATATCAAGTGATATTTACTGATGTTTCTAAATCCTGTTGATGTTTATATATATATATATATATATATATATATATATATATATATATATATATATATATATATATATATATATATATATATATATATATATATATATATACAGAACGAGAGAGAGAGAGATGGAAAGAGAGAGCATTGCATGATATTTGACATGTATGAATAGATCATAAAAGAATACTTGGATCCTGGATACATTTTGGGGTAGGGGTGGGTAGAGATAGCAGGGGTGGAGGTACAGAGTGGTGTTTTGTTTGTTTGGTTTAGTATTGGTGTATTATACAGATGATTTTCTATCCTCGTTTTAGTATCTTGCGAGAGGAATTTAAAATCAAATGTCATAGCTTACAATAACATGAATAGATTCAAAACATCATATTTAATTTTTGGATCTATGTTGTGGTTTTCTTAGTTTCTTGATCAGAGTAAATGTATGAAAGATGTTTCAAAGCAAGAAATTTCGTTCATAAGCGGTCAGAGATTAAAAAAATAGAAATAATGATACCAATGTGGAAAAAGAAAAAATTAGTTCGTGGGTAAATGATCCAACATTTAGTTTTTATTGAACAAGGAAGAAACATGACTTCAAAAACATCTTTCCTGGTGGAAAATCTCTGCATTAAGCTTCCCTAGTCATGGTTCCTTTTTTAATTTAAAGTTTCGTTAAACCTGCTCAGCAATCACTTTTGGGAGTTGTGATCGGGAATAGGCACGGGTTTAATTGGTGGAGATGGGTGGGAGATAGTATTAGCCACTTGATGACACAGAATTCACCCACCAATGACGTATGTTGCAAGACTGCGTTTGAGCAAGACGGGTTATCTCTACGGTTTTTTCCGTCAGAGTACATCGTTCATGAGTGAAGCTTTTCAAAGAATGCACCCGATGATAGTTGAGATATACATGTTTACTCGAAGATTAATACTTCGATTAATCTTTTTGTTTTACTTTAAATCAGTAATTATTGATTGTTATTTATTTACAGATAAGCTATAGATCTACAACTCCGGAACTCAGTGACAAAGGGAGGTATGATTATTTCAAAAGGACCGTACCATCAGATATTTATCAGTCAAAAGCCATCGTCGGACTTCTGAGGTAGATGCATTTGACTTGCTACCTTCCTCTTTCTTCTCACATGGCTTCACTGTTAATCCGGTTAATGTTCTATTTCATGTTATTACATACAAAAAATACATTGAATAATATCTCTTATATTGTCATGCAAGATAAAACGGATTTTGAGGTATCAGAATGCAATTCAATGTTCTTTATTTCCATATTTTATTATTTTACTTCATTTCCTAATGTAATTAAAAATTCGTAATGTTGCACCAATTTCAGAAAAACACTATCAGGTCGTTTTATTATTTCAAGCTTTTGTCCCGGTTCAGAAACTTTACTGCAAATAAGCACTTTAACCTTATTCGTAGATTTCAGTTTGATATTTATTACTCTCCGACAATGCTTGCAATGATTTGTAAAATCTCTTTAAAAATAGTATCTTTTGCGAATATAAAGTGACTGGACAGTCATGTCTGTGCGCACGTGTGTGTGTCTATAATTTGAGTCTTCTCGCAACCAGGACTTCGAATTGAATAATGGTAATGACATTTATTTTGTATAATGTGTTGTAACGCCCGGTAGATGTCAAAGAAGACTTTGAAATCTGAATGCAAGTTATGGTAAGAATGTGAGCATGAATGGGCATTAAAAAAGGAAATTAACCGTGTATTGGCTGGACGGCAAATGTGCAATGCGCATCAGAAACGGAAATAAACTGTGTATTGGCTGGACGGCGAATGTGGGATGCGCATCAGAAACGGAAATAAACTGAGTGGGAATGGGAATCAAAAGGGAGAAAAAAGACTGCGGATTGCCTGGGCTGTGAATGGGGCTGGACATTATAGAGGTTAATAAACTATGTATTGACTGGATGATGAATTGGAATGCGCACCAAAAGGGGAAATGGACTGTGGATTGGCTGGATAGTGACTGGGGACGGGCATCAACAAGTGAAAACGACTGTGGATTAGCTGGACGGGGACTGGGGACTGGAATCAACAAGGAAACTAGACTGTGAATTGGCTGGACAGTGACTGGGGACGGGCATCAAAAAAAGAAAAAGACTGTGGATTAGCTGAATGGTGACTGGGGACGTGAATCAACAAGGGAAATATACTGTGGATTAGTTTGACGGTGACTGGGGACGGGAATCAACAAGGCAAATAGACTGTGGATTGTCTGGACAGTGACTGGGGACGGGCATCAACAAGGGAAATAGACTATGGAATAGATGGACGGTGACTGGGGACGGGAATCAACAAGGGAAATATACTGTGGATTAGTTGGACGTTGACTGGGGACGGGAATCAACAAGGCAAATAGACTGTGGATTGGCTGTACAGTGACTGGGGACGGGCATCAACAAGGGAAATATACTGTGGATTAGCTGGACGGTGACGGGAATCAACAAGGGAAATAGACTGTGGATTAGCTAGACTTTGACTGGGGACGGGAATCAACAAGGGAAATATACTGTGGATTAGTTGGACGTTGACTGGGGACGGGCATCAACAAGGGAAATAGACTGTGGATTGGCTTGACAGTGACTGGGGCCGGACATGAACAAAGGTGATAAACTGTGGATTGGCTGGACGGTGAGTTGGGATGTGCATCAAACGGGAATAATCTGCGGATCGACTTGACAGTGAATGGGGCTGGGTGTCAGAAACGGAATAAACTGTATTGACTGGACGGCAAATGGGGATGGGATCCAATAAGGGAAATAAACTGTCGATTGTCTGGAAGGTGAGATAAGAAGAGTATCAAAAGGTGAAATAAACTCCGGATTGGCTCAACTATGAGATTGATGGGTAAAACAAGGAAAATAAACTACGAATATTTTTAACAGGTTATTAAATTGGACATACATCACTGGAGTTTTTGAGGATTCGAGTTATGGAGAACAAGGCTTTCAGTTAGTGATGAAAGCCGCTTCTCAGAATGACATTTGTGTTGCGTACTCTCGAAAGATGAAACGATATTTCTCAAGCGAGGAGGAGAAGAAGAAAGAGATGAATGATATAGTGGATGCACTGAATGCCCACAATAATACAAATGGTACGATACTTTCCAAATTCAACTGTCCGTTTGTCTGCCTGTCTCTTTCTCTTCGTCCATTTTTTTAACTGTGTATTTGTTCACGATTCGTTGCAACTGGGGTATCCATACATATTTTGTTATCTGCTTTCATTAGCCAATTTACAATTTTCATATCAACAATGCCTTGACGGTGAACGGGGAAGGGCCTCAAACAGGGAAATACCCTGCAAATTTCCTGTAGTTAGGCTTATGATGAATCTCGTTATTTTAGACAGAATGTGTTTTCTTTGACATGTACTAAATCATTTGCTATTTAGTTGCATTAACAATATTAAATAATCAGTCACCGATCTAATGCATTATTAACAATAAATATTCAAACAACGATCCAATGCATTAAAAATAAATAGTCAGACACCAATCAATTTCCTAAAAACAACCTTTAAAATTGAGTCTCTCTTCATTGCAGGCAAAATTGTGGTGGTTTTGTATGCATACCTAGACCTGGTGGAGGTGTTGTTCCAAACGATATACGAGAGAGGTTACAGCGGACGTTACATCTGGGTAGGGTCAGACGCATGGGCCGCACGTGAGTTTACCAAAGCTGGAGTACAAATGGTAGCGGACGGGGCCATAGCGCTATTGCCACTCGCAAAAGAAATGCCGGACTTCGACAAGTATTTTACAAGGTATTCAGATGGATCAATAATTGTTTTATGACAAAAACATTATCACTATTTATGAAAACAAAAGTTAAGAAAATAAAATAGAGCACTTACATTGACCAAACAGAACAAATCCACATCCTTTTTTATTTATTCTCACATTCTATACTTTCCGAATCCAGAACATTTTCCAAGGAGTCATAATCCAAAACATAGCACTTATGCGTTTTCTCGTAGATGATTTCCAGAAACGAAATAAAACTACAAGATTTTTCTAATTTCCAACTATCTGTTTAGAAGTACATATGACATCATAATCCGAACGGACGGACGGAGAATATGCAATTCCAATACACTGTAAAGAACACCTAATAAACGATTTAATTGGTTGTGTATTAAATTGGAGCGCTAGTCAATATTTTATAATGATAAAGACCTCTATATCTTCTTCCAATGAACGATTTAAAGTAGCTATACGTGCTACTAACACTTGTGCTCCTGCTACTACTACTACTACCACTACTACAACTACTATTACCCCTGCTGTTGCTGCTACTACTATTTCCATTACCACTGTTTCTACTACTACTCCTACTATTACTTCTAATAAAATAATAATAATAATAATAATAATAATAATAATAATAATAATAATAATAATAATAATAATAATAATAATAATAATAATAATAATAATGAGTTTCCACTTTGATAGAATTTGTATAAGATTGGTTTAATGGGCAGATGTCCTTCGAATTAAGATAACCTTTGAGACCAGTTTATTTATGTTCAGATCTAGTGCTTGTACTGTATGTTAAATATATACAAAGACAGACATACGAAATGCATTCACAGCTAGACTTTCTATAGTGATAACGTCTATATCAACGATAGAAAAAGATAACGTTCTGTATATATAACGTTATGTATATATAACGTTCTGTATATATAATTTTAGGCCATAATGTCTCTTTATATATTGATAATTACCTTTGCAACAGCAACTGGCACAGCTTAAAAGTGCATTATGTATCCTTAAAAAAGTATAAGTTTCTAGTTTCATCCTATATAAATGCTTAGTTATTCATCTTCCTTTCTTTTGATTTTAGCCAATATTTCTAAACACTGTTTAAATTTTGGAGATGTTATTTATGTCTTTAGATTCTTTACGATTTGCATAAATATTTGCAATTAATGAAACTTCATATTTCCCAGGATTTGTGAAGTCTTAAAGCTTTAAAAATCGATTGCACGTTATATATGTACAGTCTTTTAAGTTTTAATATAAATTACACGCTATGTATGTACAGTCGTTGAAGCTATAAAATCGATTACGCATCATCTATGCACAGCCTTGAAGTTCTAAAATCGAATGCAATCTAAATATGTACAACTAAGAAGCTTTAAAATTGATTACACGTTATATATATATATATATATATATATATATATATATATATATATATATATATATATATATATATATATATATATATATATATATATATATATATATATATATATATATATATATATAGCTGTATATACATTACGCGTAGTACATGTTCAGTCTTGCAGCTTTGAAATCAATTACACGTTATATATGTACAGCCTTGAAGTAATATAATCAACTACATATTATACCTGTACAGCCTTGAAGTAATAGAATCAATTACATATTATACCTGTACAGCCTTGAAGTAATCAAATCGATTAAAACTTGTACAGCTACAGGTTTGCAGCTTTAAAATTGATTACACGCTATAAATGTACGACCTTCGCCTTGCCGGCAGTGCATAAAAAGTATGTTAATTATTTTATTACTATAAGATAGGCATAGGCTTACCAACGCCGCTTTTCCTCGTCTGCTTAATGACCGGTGTAGACAGTTTAATTAGATCTACCTTTTATTTTATAGTTTAACACCAGATAACAACAAAGATAACAGCTGGTTCAAAGAGTACTGGGAGCAGGTGTTTAACTGTTCATTATCTGCGAAGGACTGTACCCAACATTCATTGGCACAACCTAAAGGTATTTAACAATACATGTAACGGAAATAAACTTCATCACCTTGAGCATCATATCTGGAAAACCTATTTTCGGAAATAAGGAATGTTTGAGCAAAATAATCCCAGCTCATAAGAAAGCCAAACAAACGGATAGATCGTTAAAATTTTTTCAATATTTCTGAATGCTGAAAAATGTTCAATATGCCGAGAGGTTGGGGAAGAATGCTAAGTCTATGCATGGATGGATGTATAGACTGGTATATTGTTAGTTACATTCAATTTTCATTATTTTTTGTAACGTTTTATTTTTATTTATATTTAATTATGTGATTTTATAAGGTAGCACTGTATGTTGGACCTAATATTGTCCAAAATCAAATATATTTTCTACTTAAACTAAATTCGTTAACCATTATTATGTAAACAAAAAATACATAGCTAATATATTCTCAGTGTGTACGGGTTGGATATCAGATTCATAATTAATTGAAGTAAATATGTTCATTTTGGCGCTTAGAGTAAGCTTTTAGAATTCCCCTACAATTTACCTGGTGTACCTGTCATGGTCCGGGTAATACATTATAATTTTACTAAAAGCCTTTCTAATAATAACCAACATTTCATTTTATAAACATTTATAACTTTCTAGAAGGTTAATTTCCATTAGATAATGGTTTGTTTTGTTTTGTATGTGGGGTGGGTTGTTTGTTTTAGAAAATGTTAATTATGACCTGAGATCAAGTATAAACGTGTTACAGGAAAGATCATTCATTCTTACTAAAGATCTAGCAGAATCAATTTGTATTATTGATGTGGCAAGGAGTTCGTTGGATTGGAATTTATTTCTTAAATTGTCACCGCAAAAAGCATTCACCTTTTATAAACAACGATATAAATATATAAACAGATGTTTCTATATAATTCTGGATTATTCTTGGAGTCTGTGAATGCCATTTTTAACGACTGGTCAATATTACCGTCAAACTCGAAAACGTTTGTAAGATCCAACAATGAATTAAGTGTTGATGTTCATTATATTAGGCACGATAAAACTGCGCGGCGACTCCCTTGACCAAAATGACACTAATTTACTTGATGGACATAACTTCCTATGGTTTGCCAAATCTGCATACATCCTCCTACAAAGGGCACTACTTGACTAATAATCCATTTATTGTGCTGTACCTATCTATAATGCAGTTCAAATCTTCAGACGGGGTTCTTCCAGACGAGGCAACGGTATGAATATTATTAGAATTATATTTTTCTGTTTTTACGCCAAAATAAATTACAAAGAAGCATAAATTACTTATCACCAGCAGCAAATGTGCATTTATTTATATTTCATAAATGTGTGGTCTACATTCAGCGAAAAATACTAAAAGAAATGCTGTATCTGTTTGTTTCTGAAAATTAGGACACATTTTTATTTCACACCATAGCATTTATTGCGCGTATATATTTACTTTGGTTCCAGTGATTTTATATACTTCACAACGTTATCGTTAGTGTTTTAGTTCTTTGGCACTCTGTGTGTATGTGCCCTTCATTTTCATATATATTACTTCTCAATAATTACATAAGAAAAATAATGAATATTTATATAACATAGATTTCCTCTAAATATCTATATTGGCGTAAAGATAGAGATGCTATGATTTCAAAGCATTTCGGGCATGATTGTCAAGCTGCATAACTATGATACGCTTTTTTTGCAGGCCTTGTGATTAGCCGTTGACTAGTACTTTTCCTTAGAACAATGGCAACTGTGTTACCTATATATTGAATCAGACAGCAATTAATTATGCTGTACATTCACTACATTTGTTTCTCAGTAATAAAAATAAAAATAAATTATTTATCATTCTAAAGTATCTTCACAGATGAACTCACTATGATGTTCTTGTCATAGGTTATCCGGCAATTTGTTTTGTGACGCTGGACAATAAACATATCACTGTATATTTTCTCAGATTTCACTACTTTATCATCATCAAGGACTTGTTACTCACTGTGCAGTGTCGCCGGAAACACACACACAACCACATCTTAATGCTTAAATTCTAAAGAAAAAAAAAAAGAAAGCAAGTACAAGAATGCCAAATCCATATCTTATATCACCACCAAAAAGAGACAGGGAAAATGTTCTAAAAATAAACCGGGGCTGATTCCATTTAGTAGGAAGACTGAAAATGTTTTCTAAAATTGAAGAGTAACTCTCTTAATAATTTTAAGTGTAACGATACTGTATCAGCACTGGATTATTCGAATCAATTAAACGTTCATGCTGCACTTGCGCGTTTATAAGCTAAATATTGAAAAGATACACATGCAATGTTTTAATGTACACCACAAGTGAGGATTTCCAAAATGTATCTAAGACGATTACATTAAAGTGCGAAGTTCTAATAAGGTAACCTGTTTTACGACCAGGGGCTTTTCTTGTTATCAGTTTTGAAACTAAATTATTCATACGAAATCTTAGATCAGACCAGACTAGGCAATAGACTCACTTCATTGTATAAATCTTGACTTAAATATGGACGATTAAATCAGACGAAGAGATCTGACTTTTTTTATAGATGTCAAAATTTCATTTCAAAATGATCATTCATAAATATTGAAACTCCGTATGCAACGTAAGATTGTAAAAAATGATATAGTTTGTTCTGTGAAAAAGAATTACAATTAAAACGGAATCTTTACTACTCCTTCTCTTCTTTATTGCATTCTTTTGTCAGTTTGCTTATGTCTGGTTTTGTAAGTTTGGACAAAAACTTAAATGAAAGTGGATTTTTTTTTAATATTGAGTCTGGAGTCGTTCGCCTACAGCTTTAATATTAATTGCATGGAAAATTCTACTGCATCATTTAACGATGAAATTCACTTACCTGTGTTTCAGATATACCCATTTTCTTACAATACATATTTCCAAGGCATTTGGTTGCGAGATTGCACTAACAAGTATTGTTTAAGATGTTTACATTATGTCAGTTTCAGTTCTATACTTATCGACTTGCAGCAAATGCAGACTCTGGAGTTAATGCGGACTTAAAAATAATGCGAAAACTGCGACCCTGGTAAATTCGCAAAATTAAATTATTTGCATTCTGAATTTAATATTTAATTATAATAATCATACTACGGTTTGTCCATTTTAATGATATACAATAATACATTACAGCTTTAATAAACTTCAAACTAACGCATTTTAGACTCACCAATACAAACGTACATGTAAACAAAGGGGATCGCAATAACTAATATTTTTATTTATGTTGCTTCGCAGCTGGAAACTCGCATTATTTTCAAGAAGCAATATTTCCAGCTTGGCAATTATTTTTCAGACTCTGATTCAACGCTTTCTAAGCTCACAAAAATGACTCGGGATCCTCTGCTTTTATGCTAAAGGAATTTTAATCAATTCCAACTCAAATATCATGCTTGTTTATGACAAACTTAAGATTAATAAAACGATCCTATTGCGTTTACTATACACGTCAAACTCCTTAACTAATGTCATGGTATAACATACAGCGAGCGGCTTCACGTACACAGCATTCAAAATGGTGATGTCAGTATATGGCGACAATTATCGGAAAGTTCGATCTTTACATGCCGATTCGATAAAGAGTATGGCCACCCATTTCATCACAATACAATATGTAACGTTAAGATAATAATAAAATTGATTCATTTCCGAGACATTAGACATGTAGCTCTTTTATTTTCATATCGTATACAAGCTAGTTTTGATAATCAAATTCACTTTGCATTCAAGCAGGTGCTTAAAAATGGTAGTACTGAAGTGTATCAAATAGTGAAACTGGGCATATATATATATATATATATATATATATATATATATATATATATATATATAAATATATATATATATATATAGATATATATATATATATATATATATATATATATATATATATATATATATGTATACATATACATATATATATATATATATATATATATATATATATATATATATATATGTATGTGTGTGTGTATACATACACACATACATATATATATATATATATATATATATATATATATATATATATATATATATATATATATATATATATATATATATATATATATATTGCATAAACGCGAAAAGCTGAATTAATATAGTAAGAAATATTTTTTTTTATTAATATATTCTTAGGAGTCGTCAGGGTTACTAATTTTCTACAGAAGGAAAGAGACAATAAACTTCAGTGAAGTACTTCTTTCCTATGTCTGATACATATATCCCGTTCCGATATGAAACATCAATTACGTAGGTTCCGACACACGATATCTCTCGCGCTATATATATATATATATATATATATATATATATATATATATATATATATATATATATATATATATATATATATATATATATATATATATATATATATATATATATATGTATCGTATCGGATCCTACGTACTAGATATGTTTCATCTTGGAACGGGATATATGTATCGTATCGGATCCAACGTACTCGATGTTTCATATCGGAAGGGGATATATGTATCAGACAGAAGAAAGAAGTACTTCAATGATGTTTATTGTCTCTTTCCTTCTGTAAAAAATTAGTAACCCTGATGATTCCTAAGAATATATTAATTATAAGAAGTACTTTTTACTACATCAATTCAGCTTTTCGTGTTATGTAATCTTTGATAACTCAAACGAATGATGAATAATATATTTAGATGTAGTAACATCTTTATAAAATAATGCACGATTTTATGGAAATTACGTATGAACATCAGTTTTAACTTCTTTAAACTATGGCACTCATTATGTATAATTGTATTGTATTTTGTAATAAAGGTCCGTGACCTAAATTACTTGATTATTATTATTATTATTATTATTATTATTATTATTATTATTATTATTATTATTATTATTATTATTATTATTATTATTATTGAATGTAATGGTTACGTAACGTATCGAGACCGTCAGATTAGATATGTATCGTATCGCAATGTTAATCACGTCGTACCAATTCATTTCACATCATTTGTTAGTTTTTTTTTAATAAAGCTAATAGTTTTAGAAATTTGTTAAATATATAGTTATATATATGCTCATATTTAAAAACATTTTGAAAAAGATGAACCCTTTGCCAACAATTGATATCACAACTTTTATTTGAAATTAGCATTCAATATTATAACCGGACTGAGAAATTGATGACGAAAGAAATGTAACAAATTCTCCAATACGACTATAGATCCTTATCAGAAACACTGCCATTTTCTTTTTGTTTAAATGTTGATATTATTGTACCTATAAAAACCTTTTTCACCATCGTACAGTGTATTGATGAAATTCAGAATTTTCTAATTTGCGATATTCAGCGTTCAGGTAACGGATGTGTTTCTCTAATTGACGATATTCAGGGTTTTGTTTATTTTTTTACTTTTCTTAAATTCTATGGGGTCATAGGATAATATAAGAAGATAAGAGTTCTTTATTTCAGACTACATAGTACATACATCAAAATTAAAATAAAGACATAAATTAAAACATTGTAAACATATATGAACATAGATATCATCTGTACAAGTATACAGATACATCTACAACAATTAATTGCCCCCTACATTGATAAAAATGAAATTAAGTGGTACAATTTGTTCCATCTACTAATAATATGAGAATTTAAATGAATGTCCTTGTTCCAAAGTGATTTCCTAATACAAGGTCTTGCTATATTACTGCCTTAGGTCCAAAGATTTCCTCTAAAGGCATCCTTATATTATGATCTCATTACCGTCTACAAATAAAGAGGTATAGGGTCTCAGAGATTTCATTCTGTCGATCTCAAAAGTTTTATCGAGACATGTATACGGTAATTACAAAACATACAACTTTCTTCCTAATTCAGAACTTCTGTACTGCATATAGGCAGCACACCATCCGTCTTTATTCAGTTTTCTGACCCTTGTACCATACTAGACATAGATTGCTCATTAGGATTGTCTTTGTTACCGTTGGCAGGAACACGCGCATACCAACCGGACCTTAACATCTACTTTGTTATGGATGCAGTCCTAGCGTATGCGCATGCTCTAAAGGAAATTCATTCTGTTGAATGTCCCGGAGTCAATGGGCTATGTGATCGTATGAAGCAGAACGTTTCTCAGCAAAATTTCGGAACACGTGTTCTTACGGAACTTGAAAAAGTGGAATTTACAAGTAAGTACTCTAGGTGACATTAATTATTTACATATATATGTTATGACAATCGTCGTGTAATGAATTTAATTAAGTTGATATACACATGATATTTTATGACAATCGTCGTGGAATGAATTTAATTCTGTTTATATACACGTTGATATTTTATGACAATCGTCGTGGAATGAATTAATTAAGTTTATATACATATGATATTTTGTGACGATCGTCGTGTAATGAATTTAATTAAGTTGATATATACATGATATTTTATGACGATCGTCGTCTAATTAATTTAATTAAGTTGATATACACATGATATTATACGAATAATCGTCGTGTAACGAACTTAATTAAAGTTTATATACGCATGATAGTTTTATCACGATTGTCGTGTAATGAAACTAGATATACACATGATATTTGATGACAATTGTCGTGTAATGAATTTAATTAAGTTTATATGCACCTGATGGTTTATAACTATCGTCATGTAATGAATTTTATTAAACTGATATACACATGATATTTTATGACAATTGTCGTGTAATGAATTTAAATAAGTTGATATACACATGATATTTTACGACAAACGTCGAGTAATGAATTTATATAAGTTGATATACACATTATATTTTATAATGTTCGCCGAGTAATGAATGTAATTAATTTTATATACACATGATATGCTTCCTCGCAAATATATCAAAGCTTTTCGAGTTAGTTGCTAAACTTAGTAGCTAAATGCAAACATTTGCACTCTATCTACATTTTATATTCTGTGTAGCATAAATGTTGCCAATACATCACAATTATTGTTCTGTCTCCATAGTAACATGTATGCACGATCCATGCCACTAATTCATGATAATTCACACTTTATGTAATAAAGTACGATGTATCTGGTTTCCATGTCATCAATACACAATCATTTAAACTTTTTATACGACTTATGATTTGCGTGGTATCCGTGTTACCAATGCATTTTTTTTTGCATACACTTTATGTACAAAGTACGATGTTTGCGGTGTCCAGGTTTTCAATACAATATAATTCATACTTTATGCACAATGTATGGTGTGCGTGTTGTCTGTGTTATTAATGCATGATAACTTTCTAAATGTGTGTGGTATCATTGCTACCAATTCATTATAATTCGCGCTAATATGAATTGTATTTGCATCACTATTTCTTTTACGGACACTGTTCTTTGTCTCACAAACGACGAGTATTAAATATAAAAGATATTTCACTATAATAAAATTGTTTCTTTTAAAATAAATATTTTTCAATAAAACGGAAAGTATTTCCAATTTCAAGAGAATACGATACATGTAGCATCATTTCTTTCTTTTGGTGACATTCATCTTCACGACGTATTTTGAAAAGGTATATTCTTTCTATGGGGTTTTCTCGAAGCTCCTGTTGAGTACTTTCTATTTGATCAAAATACGTTCGTAAAACGAATACCATTTCTGCATGTCCAAAAAGGTTTCAAATTTAATGCCAGTTTTACATGAACAAAACAAGTTTTAAAATGATCATCAGTTCAACATGACCTAAAGATGTTTTGAAATGAATAACACTTCTATATGACAAAATAAGGTTTTGAAATGAATAACAGTTCTAGATGACCAAACGAGGTTTCGAATGAATACCATTCATATATGACAAAAGAGGTTTTGAAATTAATAACAAGTTTCGTATGATAATAAAGAGGTTTCGAAATGAGTACCAGTCATATATGATCCGAAAAGTTTTCGAAATGATTAACTGTTCTATATGAAACAAGACGTTTAGAAATAAATGACATTTCTCTATGACCAAGGGACGATTTCGACATGAATAAGAGTTCTACGTGACCAGAAGACGTTTTCCGAATGAATAACAAACATATATGGCCAATAAACGTTTTCCAAATTAATAACAATAAAATCAAAAAATGTTTTCCAAGTGAATAATAACAAAGATATAAAACAAAAAGAGTTCTCCGAAAGAAAAACGCCTATATAGAACCAAAAAGCGTTTTCCCAAACAATAAAAATTCCATAGAACCAGACGACGTTTTCCAAAAATAAAATTTATGAATAACATTATCATATAACCAAAAGAAGTTTGACGAGTGAATAACAATTCTATGGAACCAAAAGACGTTATACGAATGAATAAGTGAATAACAAGTATGTAGAGCCAAACGACGTTTATCAAACGAAAAATAACTTTATCGAACCAAACGTTTTTCAAATGAAAAATTATCATTTTTATACAACAAACTTTGTTCCAAGTTACTAACAGTAGGGCGAGTATATTATTCTAATTATTTTAGTCATTTTACAAACGTATGTACGTCATAAGGAAACTGTATTACTTTTAGTGGCTTGATTATGCGGACATGCTTTACGATTTCAAATAGAGCGAAAACAATAAAGCGCCTAAAGCAAAATAAGTCAAAAAACCAAATGGCATCATTTCGTTCACGCATACATACATACATACATACATACATACATACATACATACATACATACATACATACATACATACATGCATGCATGCATGCATGCATGCATGCATGCATGCATGCATACATACATACATACATACATACATACATACATACATACATACATACATACATACATACATACATACATACATACATACATACATACATACATACATACATACATACATACATACATACATACATACATACATACGTACATACAATATGTGTATTTATATATGTGTGTGGTAAGGGAATTTATTTGTCAAGAGATTCTAATCCTAATTTTTTTCATTTTTCAATTATTAATCTATTTATTTTATTTGTATATTTAATTTTTACCTATCGTTCTTGTGCATTGTATTTCCTTCAGATTTCATTGGTTTGAAATTCAAATTTATCAACGGTTCGGAAGGTCAGTCTAGATACAGTATAATGCAATACAATAAAATGGGAACCCCCCAATGGAAACCAATTGGAACTTTCGATGGTAAGCAACATCATGCACGTAAACTATTTACTATGTATACAGATCTCTAGGAACCAAATCATAATCTTATGCAAAGTTTGCTTTGTTTATTTTAGATTAAACATCATAAAATTTAGGGAACATCTTTATGAACTGTCTTTTTTAACAACGTTAGCAAACGTAAATGACTTTATGCAGAAGATAGATATCCGAATATAGTAAAAATAATGGATACAGGATTTACCTTTTACTGATCTCTCATGGCATTCGATATAGACCTAATCATTTGTCCAACAGAAGTGGTCCAACCAGGGCCGGATTTAGGAATAAGCAAGACAAGCTATATATATATATATATATATATATATATATATATATATATATATATATATATATATATATATATATATATATATATATAGATGCAATAAACTGACGACGAACAGTACGAAACTAGTAACTAACTAGCCTAAGCGCTTTCGACTCTTAATGAGTCTTTTTCAAAGGCAAATACAAAACATAGTTACGACAAACAAATAAACACAAAAACGTTGCGTTTGTAAACCTCTACATTTCTATCTTCACATGTGCTAAAACTATAAATACAACCAGCTTGTATAGACTAGTTGCGGACACTAGTCTATACAAGTTCCGCAACTAGTCTATACAAGCTGGTTGTATTTATAGTTTTAGCACATGTGAAGATAGAAATGTAGAGGTTTACAAACGCAACGTTTTTGTGTTTATTTGTTTGTCGTAACTATGTTTTGTATTTGCCTTTGAAAAAGACTCATTAAGAGTCGAAAGCGCTTAGGCTAGTTAGTTACTAGTTTCGTACTGTTCGTCGTCAGTTTATTGCATCTATTTTAATTAATCCCTGACAAACGTGATCCCTTGGTGGATCCAGTACGCTTGAGAGGGTTGTTATTCGCCATATGATTTGTATTCTTTATATATATATATAAAGAATACAAATCATATGGCGAATAACAACCCTCTCAAGCGTACTGGATCCACCAAGGGATCACGTCTGTCAGGGATTAATTAAAATAGATGCAATAAACTGACGACGAACAGTACGAAACTAGTAACTAACTAGCCTAAGCGCTTTCGACTCTTAATGAGTCTTTTTCAAAGGCAAATACAAAACATAGTTACGACAAACAAATAAACACAAAAACGTTGCGTTTGTAAACCTCTACATTTCTATCTTCACATGTGCTAAAACTATAAATACAACTAGTCTATACAAGCTGGTTGTATTTATAGTTTTAGCACATGTGAAGATAGAAATGTAGAGGTTTACAAACGCAACGTGTTTGTGTTTATTTGTTTGTCGTAACTATGTTTTGTAGTTGCCTTTGAAAAAGACTCATTAAGAGTCGAAAGCGCTTAGGCTAGTTAGTTACTAGTTTCGTACTGTTCGTCGTCAGTTTATTGCATCTATATATATATATATATATATATATATATATATATATATATATATATATATATATATATATATATATATATATATATATATCTATATATATATATATATATATATATATATATATATATATATATGGGTGTGTACAATGAGTTTTCTATTTCAGAGAATTCGTCCTTTGTACTAGATGAGAATTTTATTTCCATGACTAAAGAATCGATATGCTCTGCTCCGTGTAAAGTAGGCGAAGCTTTGATAACGAGTCGCACGGACAAGTGCTGCTGGGAATGCAACCCTTGCGGAGAAGCAGAATATCTTTCAACTATAAGTGTTTGTAAAAGGTGTTCAGATGGAACTCGTCCTGATTCAAATAGAACTGGTTGCATCTCTACAGAAGAAACCTACATGAGTCATGAAAACAAATATGCCATTGTATTTTGTGTTCTTTCCACCTCTGCTATAATAGTTACCATTTGTGTAGGAGTAATATATTACAGGAAAAGAGAAACACCTATCATCAAAGCCACTGGAACGGAAATGAGTTTTGTAATACTTTCCGGAGTTATTTTCTCCTATGCATCAAGTTTCATCTTCGTTGCTTATCCATCGCCAGCTAGTTGTGGTGGAACTCGGTTAATCCTCGGTCTGTCTTACTCCTTAGTCTATGCGGCCATCTTGGTCAAGACCAACCGGATATATAGAGTGTTCAATATCAAGGGAAACCAGCCAAAGAAACTGGCCATGATAAGTACTCAGTCACAGCTCCTTATAATGGCGGGTGTTGTTGTGGTCGAGGTTATCATTCTGGTAATGTGGATTATTTTCAAACCACCGGATGTAACGAATATTTACCCAGATAATTTCTCAAATATTCTTGTATGTAAAGACTCGACCGACTTCTCCTACCTAGGTGCACTGGTCTATCCCTTTATTCTGATGATAATCTGCATGGTATATGGATTTCTAACGCGAAAAGCTCCGGATGGCTTCAATGAGGCGCGCCATATTGCTTTTGGTTCCTACGCATTTTGTGTGATGTGGCTCGCATTTGTACCCATCTACTTTTCCATTCAAAACAACACTGTACGGATTGCTTGTTTATGTTTAGCATCCTTTATTAATGCAACTGTAACATTGCTAACACTGTTTTTTCAAAAGGTGTACGTTGTACTCTGCCATCCGGAGAAGAACACGCGGGAAAGTGTGATGACCCGGAAGAGAATGTTTACCATTGACACATCAGATTTAGACAAGTTAAGTGCTCTTAGCAAAATTCGTGGATATTCAGGTAATGTGCATAAATATTTCTTATAACGCACACACACACACACACACACACACACACACACACACACACACACTGTTCCAGCCAGGAATTTCTGGCGACTGGAGAACGGTGTGGGGGCAAGAACACACAACCTGCCGTAATGATACATATTACTATAATAGCCTTTGTCAAGAGTCTCAGTTATTATATATAATAAAACAAGCACAATTTGTATAAATGGTTAATCAGGCATGTATTTAACTTGTATCAGCAATCCAAGTAGCAGTAGAGTTGGAGGACCCTACAAATTGGTTTCGAGCAAGTTTGTCTAAAAGATAAAGATTCACCCGAAAAAAAAGTAAGATAAAATCAATATCGCCAATCTCTGACCGAATCGAAATAATATCTCCGTAGTATCTTTACGGTGGATAGTTTTCGCTATTACTTCACCGTTGACATCCGTGTTTATAAAATTATGTGCGTGTTCGTGTATGTACTCGTGCCCGTAATGTTTGTTTAATCATCCTCTCTGCTGCTGTAAATAAACCATTGTTATATCAATAATGATTGGAGAAGCTCACTCAGCTAGATTAACTCGAGAGCGACTAGAAGAAGTTAAGAAATATATACCTGTCCGTGAGTCTGTCAGATATAAATTACATGCACGTCAAGATCTAAAAGAAGGATTGGAAGCATCAGCAAAAGAATTATCTAAACATTTCACAAAGACTACTAAATATATCGTCAGTGTTGGAGAAAACAGCTGAAGCAACAGAAAAAACAGCAGAGCGAAAGAGTCCAAGAAAAATTTATACGAGAATGTCCCGCGGAAATAGCTGCTGCTCAACCAGCTCAAGAATTACTCGACTGTATCGGTGAAAAAAGAGAATATATACAACCACAACCAATAAGACCAAGAATCAATGCCTATATGATCAAGAAATTTGATCCAAGATCTATGGAATATATTCATTTTATTGATAACGAAGATTTACTTGAAAAGCGTGTTTGATTATTTAAAAGCAGCATATACTTATGAAATGAAAGGTCATGAAAAATGGTATAGATGGAAAATCGTATAAACAAACATTGTAAATTTGTTCGAAGAAACGATCCTGAGAATGCCGAATATATTAATAAAATTTGTATTCGTGCTATTGAAGTACAATATCATTATTCAGCACGAAAAGTGCTCAACCAATAATTGAGGAATTAGAAGAAGATGAAGAGGTTTCAGTTGCAACTGGAAGAAGGCAGTAATACAAGTACAACTGGAAGTTGTCTTGTTACTTGTCCTAACAACGTCCTTGCAGAAGTTGATTATAAATCATGATTTGTGGGAAACGAGCTGGTAATAATTCTCCAGAAATTATTAATGAAGCAGCTGATATTTGTCAACGATTATTTTACCGGTGGCATTAAGAATATTAACGTGTATCGATCCAATTAATGAAATTACCAATGATTATCATAGCGACTGAAATGTCGGCCGACTAAATCACTTATTAAGCAGTTAGATATAACTATTATGATAGATGGACCAACTATGCATCCGAAGTGGTCTTCGTATTAGACGATGACTATTAATATAACATGTTCAAAAGTGTACCTGATCCCACATTTGACATGTATGCACCAGTTCTCAAAGATGAGTCTGTGCGTGATTATCAATATTATTCTTATGACGCACGACAACCAAATCAACGCGGACGAATCAAATTACATGTTCAAGATACAAGTAGACATTTCTTGCTCGCTGAGGAATTTATCGAGATCGAAGGTGAAATTGTAACAACGGATAATACCGAATACGCTGCTGATGTTAGTCTTGGTTTTCCCACTAACGGCATCATGGAGTTGTTTCACAGCGCCACATACATGATTGACGGAAGAAATATTGAATCGATTCATAAAGACGTCTACTTTGCCGTGACGATAATTGATCTTGCGCGAATACAGCAATGATTATACTAGAACAGCTGATCTAACAATGATGTTTTACAAGGTCACTCCTGACGACGCTGAAAAAAAAATCAGTATGGTGTAGGACTACCAATAAACTTTGATAGAAATATTGAAGCGAATGTGCAAAGTAGGATTAATAATGTCGATCCAGATTACAACTTCGGATTTAGTTTACCTCGAGCAATGTTACAATGGGTAGTCGAAGATTTTCTTGAGCGATTACCTTATCACAAATCTTTGGATTTTGCAGACTCGTACGAAATGACATTTTCGGAGCCAAACACACAAATATCCGAAAAGCAATCGACGATGATGCAATATGGTGACCTGCTGGTAAAGTACTAGTGAAAAATCTTTCATTATTAATGCCAGTAATAACTCCACCAATAGTTGTTTAAAGCACAATTATTGTCGTATTTACTTAAGAAATAGCATGACAACAAGGTGTTTCTGCACCGCGACATATCTTGGTTGCGCTTGTAGATACTGCAAGATTAAATAGTCAAACACTTAGCGCAATGATATTTGACAAACTCGGTGTTTCAGAAATTTCATTCAGGGTAACTAGACATCTATAACAATAGGATGATATTTTGTAAAATTTTAAGGTATATCATGTATCACGAGCGCATCATTGATTATGGTCATTTATGGGACGTGATCAAAATATTGATACTGGTTTACAAATATCGCAGTTTGTCTTCACAGATAAAGATCCGATTTACCATTTTTCGCTAGAACATTTGGATTAGTTTAAACAGTCCGTCGCTGACAAACATTTTCGAGCTTGTGTCAACAGAGTTGTTGGAGATGTTCATAATTACAGAGCAATCGCGTTTATGTTATCCGATAAAACAATACTCCATGAAAGTGTTGGTTGTCGCATGAAAGTCGTTAATAGAGAACATGCCAGCGCTGATTTTAATCTGTACATTCAGACGCCAGACATATATCATGAATGTCATAGCCGAAGCCGCGTCAGATGTTGAAAATGCTGTGTTAGGTGCAGTTAGGTGCAGTTGATACCGCGGCCGGAATGGCTCCGAAGAAATTAACCGGATATAGATTATAAAAAGGACGACGATGAGGTCAATCCCGAACGGATCTCGGTCTAAGACTTTCAGGATATCGACCAAACAACGTTCCGTGAAGCGGATTAAGAATTCCAGGAACTCTGATTTTCTCGACGATAGTTCCACTATCGAAGTTTGATTTACTCGATGAGTCTAAGCAACTAAATATAAAGAGTTTCAGATGTGTTGTATGCATGATAAATTAGCAAAAATATGTCAGAGCAAGGAATTGTTGATCTCGAGATCATTAATCTCGATGAAAGCTCTGGTCGTGACACTCACTGGGTCGCGTACGCGATTGATCCGCTTTCAATTATTTATTTTGATTCGTATGGGTTGCAACCACCTAAAGTATTTTTAGTATACGTTAATACAATATTAAATACTGCACTTCAAAATATTCCAGTCTGGTATTCGACGCTAGAAACACAAACATTAACAGATCCACTAAGATGTATCCGTGAAGTAGTAGCAATTCTTTATTATGTATCTAGATCAACAAAATCAACTCATAAATCTGTACGCGAATATACATTAAATAATCGCTAATCATTTAATGGTTGATATTTAAGGAAGATCAGCTAAAACCAAACCCGAGGAAGCGCCAGCTGAAGGCTTACTCTAGCAAGTAACAGAACAGATCAATAATTTCAAAAAATATGTTAATATTGCTGTTAAAATTATTTCTGATTTATCCGAGATTTATGAGGTATGTAGTAAAGATCGTAGATTTCATGAAAGTTTGATAAGGTACATCTTTCTGCAGAAATTAAATTCAAACTAACTCAAACATATATTAAAAATGTAATCATATATTTAATACAGAATTGCAATGAGGATACAAGATATAATTGAAAGAATCGATCATTTAAATGCAATAATGAATGCTTATTGTGATATTAGGATTAGTCTATATAAACTTATAAGTCATACTGATTCACCAAGAACAGAATGTAATCAACTTATTGCTGAAAAATATATAAATACTCAACTTAAGTTTCCAAACTTTGACATATATCATGAATGTCATAGCCGCAGCCGCCCCACATGTTGAAAACGCTGTGTTAGGTGCAGTTGATACCGCGGCCGGAATGGCTCCGAAGAAATCAACCGGATATAGATTATAAAAAGGACGACGATGAGGTCAATATCGAACGGGCGCTTATGCTTATTTTCCGAAAATCCTTGAATCGTTGAGAAAAGTACCCCCGCTGTCAAGTATTCTCCAATACAGCAACAATTCGTATGGGGTCGGCCTTGATATATCACCGGACATTCACAACATCACATGAACGATTGCGGTCAGTCTAGTATGTGTCACCATTGACGGTAGATATCAAGTCAGTATTAAAGTCAGTGACAAGACACAGGTGAGATATTCTACCACCTCTATAGTATTGCGGAACAGGAATATATTCTGTGCTCATTACCATTCAGGTCACAAATAAGCTATTTGATTGTACCAGAACCAATCAATCTTGTTTATCTTAAATTGTCATAGTCGTCTTTAACCACGTACACATTTTAAACTTACTGACTAATCTGGCCACTTGCTTGATCTTTAATCAGAATCGTTAAATGCAAACCTGTATGCAAGATCAAAGATGTCGCATTCATATAGAGTCATCGTAAGTTCTCCAAGTTCATAATGAAACCATCATAAATTATACCATGGAGAAAACCACTAAGCAAAAAAATTAAAATAATGTTTTTACCCCCTGATTTGTTTTCCTTGACTTTGTCAGTGACTGTGTCACCGAATCAGACATGACTTATTCTGATACAACACTATTAGTTTCGTTGTCATTGGTGACGGGATCACTATGGTCAGAATCACGCTCAGCTTAATCTTTAGCCAGCAAATCTTTAGCATGGACATGATATATCTCAGCTGTTTTATACGAGCGTGAACAAGTCGCTTCGTTTCGTATACATGGGCTAATTCTGACCTAACCCGCTCGATGGCCCGTGAAAACGACACAAATAATTTCACTTGTGTATCCACGATTGCTGCCAGCTGGATTAACTTTATGATCGGAGTGCAAAGTATATATAATCTGATGTTTTAAATTGTAATGATAAACATTCTACAAACTGATTGAATTCAACGATTTTGATGGCAAAGTACCATTCAGATCCACAAAATCTGATAAAAGTCACAAATTATATGGATATATTGGCAGTTAAATTCAGAAAATGTGACTGAATTTTATATTTAAAAAATAAAATTTTATTATATTAAAAAAAGCTTTGAATCAGAATAAAAATACAAATATTTTCTCAATAAAATTAGAAAATCTGACTGAATTCGCAGTACTGACGGGTAATATACCTATCATATTCAGAACAATCTGACTATATTTGCAATATTCACGGGTATTGTAGGCATCAAAGTTGGAAAACCTGACCAAAATTCGTTCTATTGACGGACAATATACCCAAAAATTCAGAAAATCGAATTAAAATCACAATATTGTTTGGTAATATACTCGTCAACACTAGAAAATATGACTGAATTTCATTAAACAATTTCTATCATAAGAAAAGTATTTCTGAATCAGAAAAAAAATATTTCTGATGCATAATATATATTTTGAATCTGATAAATATAAACATATTTTTAACAAAAATAAAAGTAAAATTATATTCGAAATCAAATATATTTCTGAATAAAAACAAATAGCTGCGATGGCATTGAATCTTCCATTCCAATGGCATCCGTTCAGCCTGTAAAGCCTTTACCAATAAGACCATAAGAGTACCCTTGTTGTAAAGACCTCTCTTTTAGTGCACTGGCACTCTTCAGGGTTAAAACGTTTCTTATGGTCCACAGGCACCGTATTGAAACTTTAATCACAGGGGACGTTCTATATGAACGACCCTATATGGGTACCCGTGAGTGATGTCACACGATCATTATTAAAAAGGTCAGATTTCTGCACTTGGAAATACTGGCATTAAGTCTAAAATTCCTAAGTCAGTTATATCAACTAATAAAGATACCTGTGAAGAGAAAATTATTAATTCTATGAATGCTGCTGCCAAATATTACGGAGTTTTCCGAGCTTCAATATATTATACTGCAAATAATATTACCATGTCGGCATTTTCGAAGAAAAATCAATAAATATCACGTTCAAGTAAATACAATGAAGAGATAAAAATCCGTCATCGCTGATAAAGTAAGCGCAAAGTTCTCACCCTTTCTTGTTATTGTCCATGATCCTCAGAATTTAATGAAACTGTTCTACTCATGATTTTTCAAAGATGTGCAATCTGTACATTTTATACAAAATATATAATGATTGTACAGATTCCACAACGATGACAGTTGTCTAAGATTCGCTGAATAACCATTTTATCCCTGATTTATGATCATTAACGGAGGGTACATTTTCTATATAACATAATGATTATACCGATCCGTCAACTACTTGAAGATTGAAGAAAGACAAATCTGTTATCGCTGATAGAGTAACTGAACAGCTATCTTTGTTACTACAATCTAATCATAATGCTTGAATATCTCTTCAGTCCAGATATCTCAATGTTTTGGAAGTGTTACCTTCGCATATATAATGAAAAGTTTAAGAAAAATATATTTTGCCTTAAATACAGTATGCAGGAATTTGAGAGGTTATCCACAATTGAGCTTTGCACCGCAAATTTTGATCTTGATAAATTGCCATAAACTAAATTTAATTTTTCGATGCAAGATCTGACTTTGATAAAGAGCGATATAATCGACCGTATTTGTGAAGCTGAAAAGAATTTCGCAATGATGGTAAGGCTTTTATATTTGGTCAACACTCAGAATCATGAACGACACTATCGGTGTTGTTGTTGATGCTAGAATGAGTGGCGAACGAGGTAAAAATATTATAAACTATACAATCAGAAATATTTTATCCTAATAAAATATATTGTGCAGACTGATGATGATACTTAAAATATCCGTGATAAACGCAAGACTACGCGCTACTGGAAAAAGTACTGTTACATTAAAAAACAAATCTAATCAGTAATATTGACTGGTATTAGTAAACGGTATTATGAACAAGGGTATCCTGTAACGGCAGTTATCTACGCGATGTATCCGCTAAATGATAAACCTAGGATTGAAAATCTCAAGCCGATGAAATTGTCAAGTAAACTAAACTACGCAGCTGAGCGAGTTACGGATCAATTCTCAAAAGCAAGAAGCGGAAACTGTTTAACTGATCTAAGACGTAAAAAATTAAATGCGTGAGCAGAAACAGTTGAAGATACCGGATAATCTGTCAGTGACTTTGCTAAGCTAGAAAATAAATTAGGATTTCCCAACACAGTAAAAACACTAACCGGAGAATTTGTGTATAAAACGAAATATAAAATAATTCAACTCAATAACAATCATTTATTATAACGCACATTCATAGACTGATTATGTAAGAATATTTCCACGAGACAGAATACTCAGATTTTATACTGATTACATATTCAGTGTTATTGGTGATATCAGTAAGAATGATCCTGTATCTGATTGGTTACTTCAGAGTTCATATTAATCAGTTTGTAAAACATAACGGAGAGATTTACAGTAGAGAAGTAATGAAAACAACTGCAGTGAAATATAATTCTAATGCTGGTGAAGTTGATCAATTATTAATAATTGTTTTACAGTTCCATCGGTTGCGGCTCAAGAAAAAATACACTGCCGCAAACTCGATCATAATTCCTTAATGATGTCCAGAAAATTGTGTCGAATATGGACATGGCTGATTATGGAATACCAAATACGATCATTGTAAATTTATCTCGGTTGATATGGTTGCGTGCTATCCTGGAAGTTTTCTATATCTAAATTGTCAATGAGAGAATACAATGGTCGAATATAGTTTATTTCGCATTGTCTCGAGTCGGAAGAATATCTCAACTGCGTAGGGTTTTTATATAATTAATGTACTATCGACGCCAACGAAGTTGTTGTTGGCATAATAAGAGAAACCTATTTGCGATTTTTATATTAATGTTGAAATAATTATGAAGCTAAAGCAATGACAGAATAATCATTGTGCAAGTTCTAACTGTAAGATACTATGGGAATATTCGTGTAATAATCCAAGACAGTTTACAGTAGACAAAATTAATAGTGATCTCGATTATTCACTTGATAAGGTCATATTGACATGTCTTAAATGCAGTCGACTTAGAGGTGCAAGTTTACAAAAGTGAACCCGGTGGCAATTTTGTGTCTTTAGTAATTATGTGTCATAGTTCACGTAAAATCCACGTTGAGGAGCAGTTTAATCTAGTCTGTAGATGTTGGGACTACCACTGAATCTAACCATGTTTTAAATTTTATGTGATCACGCTCTAGATATGATCAGTTGCTCGTTTTATCACGATCAAGTTCACCAGCTTCATACAAGTATCTGACAGTCCCATTACCTAACACTGGTTGTTTTGAAAAGTCACGTCGTTGTCCGTAGCCATCGCTACAGGGTATATGTATTTTCTCTTTCGTATCAATATGTTTTATAGAAGCTGCACAAATAATTTCATTATTCAACGCAGTTATCACAATTGGTAACCTTGCAACCAATTTACGAGATCTCTCCCCGGATTTAAAGTCAGTAGATATTTCCTTTGCATATTGATATCCAAATAACCGCTCAGCAAGTGTTCGATTAAATCGTTCAACGCTTGCCTGATGAATTTCAATGTGTTCTCATCTGATTATGACATTAAGCTTTCTCGTCAGCGACGTTACCAAGAAATTATTTGCCAAAGGAAAACTGTAGCAAATGTAGCCATATAGATGATAATGTACCAAGAAATTATTTGCCAAAGTAAAACTGTAGCAACTGTAGCCATGTAGACGATACTGTACCAAGAAATTATTTGCCAAAAAAAAACTGTAGCAACTGTAGCCATCGTAATGGTCCTCGTTGAAAAATTCATTCAAACGCAGATGTAACTTCAGACGCTGTCTTTGTTGACAGTGGTTCAGCTTCTTTTTATGTACTTGCAACTTGAACAACAGTTAAAGCGTAATTAGGTCTATTAAATTTTAGTGGTGGCACATGGCAAAAAAATATCTGCTTTGTTTGGGGTGTTGACATCAAAATGTGCACACTGAATATTTTTTTAGGTGAACGTAGATAGATTTGTCATATTGCCTGTCATGCTAACCACGCTGCAGCAACAGTACGTGAGACTTTTGCTGTTTCAGCAAGTTTACTGATTGCTTCTTTACCCCTCCAATATCCTCTCAGGGAATAGTAAACATATTCCATTATATTAGTCATAGAATTAATTATCAGCCCCTGGCATTATTTTATCTTTCATAGCAAATTTTACTAAAACACTAGTGAGTGTTTTCTAAGAGATTTGTCAAGTACAGAATTTAACGGAAGAATCAATATCACATCTGCGAGATGCCGTTGTTGTAGATATTTTCTACGCAACATCATAAACGTGACACGCTTGATCATTCTTATTTATTGGACACTCTCTAGGTCGCGGTTGGTCTTGATCAGTAAGTTGGATATCAAGTCGAGTTCCAGGACCATAATAACTGTATCATTGTAGCTGTTTTTCCCCGGGATACTTTGCCCAGGGAAGTCCTTGTAATTGTCCCTCCCGTCTCTGTGTTTGAAATAAGTTTGTATTCATTTGTGTCACACTTTTCACACTTAACTGTCAGTACGCGTTTTTTATACTATTATTATTGTTATCAATCCAGTGGTTGACGTGGGTGGCCTGCATCGAACACAATATAGATTCATATTATTTATCATATAGATATAACTGACTTTTAGGCTACACGAAAACAGGAGCAAGTTAAGCACCACCCAGCGCTACCGAATTCTATCAGAATGATAACAATAGGTCCATCTGGATCAGGCAAAACACTATTATTGCTTAATCTGATATTGAGATGGCTGAAGTGGGATAAATTTTGTTTTGTATCACCATCGACGGATGATCAGCAATGCTATGAAGCACTTAAATTTTTTATAAAGATGCAAAATCGTAAAATGATGATAGTGACGTCATTGATTTTTTTAACTGATGATCTGTAGGTAACTTGGATGTATTAATAATTTAGTTGTGCAAGATGATGTTTGACAAACAATCAAATCCAGCAAGAATATTTTCTCGATGTAGACATAAAAATATAGACGTGATTAATGTTACACAGCGTTATACACAAAATCCAACGTGATCAGAGATAGCTGTAATATTTTAGTTTTGTTTAACAGAGTTGATAATCATACTTTGCAATATATTTATTATACTTGGAGTACTGGGGACATGGACATGAACAAATAAAACAAATAATTTGCACACGTGCAACCTAACAGTTTGGTTTAGAACAATAAATTTGCATGATTCTATGTCAAGATATCGTAACGGACTTGATAAAATATTTAGATAACAACAGAATCAGCAGAGAGGGTGAACTTGCAAACATTACATGCACGAGAACATAAATGAACACTCATAAAATGTTATAAACACTGACTTCAACGGCGAATAAACAGCACAAACAAACCCGGTAGCGATGCTACGGAGAAAATCTCAATTCAGTTAGAAGTTTCAGTTTGGTGCCTTTGACTTTTTCTTACATTTTTATAGTGTGAATCTTTATTTTTAGACAAACATGCTCGAAACCAATATCTAGGGTCCATCCTCTCTGCAGCTCAAGTGTTCAGTCTGACGGTTGAAAAGAGTGCTTGATATTATCTGACACAACTTAAATAAAAAAAAAATAATAAAGTTTTCGGGGGATAAAACCCTCAGGCTCTAATTGGTCCACCGCAACAAATTTACAAGTTTACTTTTTATACAAGCTAATTGCAGTATATGTTTACTTATATACACTGTGATTTACATATATTTTGACTTGTACACATATATTAGTTGATTTATGCACCAGTCTTTGTTGTAACTGAATTAGAATCCTACATATGTAATACGATTATACGGTAAGTGTTCTTTAAGACAACCGCTTGCAGCATAGGATATTCATTCATCCGCTTTTAAACTGAAGAGTCTTGAAAGTAGTTGGTCTATTCCCTTCTTAACGTGATCATTTCAGTGTTTTTGAGTTCCGTCAATACCCATCGTATTCTAAACTCAACTGTAATATATAGATAGATTGGGATGGAATTTTTTATTACGGCGCACCAGCACAATGATGCTATTTAGCGCTGTACTAAACGTTAAAACGTTTTCATTATTTAAAAGTGGAGAAAGATTTTGTATCGACCAGGGACATGAAACCAGACTGTTGAAGGTAAAACGATAAAATGGTAACGGTGATAGAAAAAAGTAAAGTTTCCCCTTCAACGAGAAGTACAAATGATGTATGACAACGATGACAGGTAACTCAAATCTAGCGTAGGTGTATATAACACATAAAACAGATATATATATATATATATATATATATATATATATATATATATATATATATATATATATAGAGAGAGAGAGAGAGAGAGAGAGAGAGAGAGAGAGATAGATAGATAGATAGATAGATAGATAGATAGATAGATAGATAGATAGATAGATAGATAGATAGATAGATAGATAGATAGATAGGTATACATACATACTTACATACATACATGCATGCATGCATGCATGCATGCATGCATGCATGCATGCATGCATGCATACATACATACATACATACATACATACATACATACATACATACATACATACATACATACATACATACATACATACATACATACATACATACATACATACATACATACATACATACATACATACATACATACATACATACATACATAACAGAGAACTTAAATAATATACTATCTATTACCCACACCTATTGTTTACTTTTGCAGTCTCCACATTTAACTCTTTTGCACAAACTCGAAAAAACTCAAAACGGAGCAGTTCCGAACAACATCTCTCAACTAAGGATCTTTCCATATCAACCATTTCGCACGATGGAAGAAAGGAGAGGCCAAACAGTTTTCCGGAAATATCCAGCTCTCCAGCGGTAATGTTAGAATTGTCTGATTTTGCAAATAGAAATTCCTTGGATATTCCTGCTCGAGGAAGCTGTAGGGAAAGAAAAAACACAGTAAAAGTAAAAGATGGCACATTTATACGCAATGGTAGCGTAAAAGCTTTTGCGACCACGTCTTTCTACCCAATTTGCCTTGAAATCCCCAGCGAAAATGAAAACAATGAAGTCAAGAAGAAAAATCCAGCAATAGTAGTGACGCCAACGGACGAGGTCGAAGATACGGGCTACTAAATGATAATGAGGATAATCTCTTGCTGATATCAATTGCTTTCTGGCATGCAAAGCGTCCCATCGACCGTGAAATGCACGCGTGACCTCAGAACATTTTCCCAGTGTAAATACAAGTGCATAAACCAAAGGTACTGCAAACAGATCCAAGAAAACACTGGTCAATAATAAACAATTTCACCAAAGCAAAGAGCAACATATAATATGACCTGTTTTGATTAGTTTCAAAATACAAACTCATCTGATAAATATAATGACGAGGCAGATGAAAATGAGAAGTATTGAACATAGAGCATTATACAGCAATAGACAAACCAATCTCTTGAACTCAAATGTACAAATTGAAAAGAAATTTAGCTCAAATAAGACATTTGGTAACAACGTTATTTTTAATCAACATTTGTTGTGCACAGCACAAAAAAACATTTTAGACCTAATTTTCAATACATCTGCAGTGGGTTGGTGGATTCGATAAACTATCTACTTCAAAATTCATCATAGGTGTGAATTACCATACTGGGAATATTACTTAATGCTAGTGCTTACTAATTACTGTTTACTCCATTGGGGAGAGAAAAAAAAGAAAGTAGGTGCAAAATATCAAATGTTGACAGTTGGCATGTGTCCGATATCATTTCAGAAGGAAAATTGGACAAGCGCGGCAAAACTGTAGGTGTAACTATTATTTTTATATATTTAATGATTGATTCTGCTAAACAATTTGGTTCACCTGTCGATACATATTTCCGTTGGCTGCTCAAGACATTATATTTTGAAATATCCTAATTCAGTAAATCTTGCTTACCGTACTGTGTCCCTCATTCCATTCTTATCATTAACATATGAAACTAGATCCGAACTGTAATTATATATTTTCCTTACAAATAGTTAGCTTTACTGCACAAAAAGTTGGCATTGCTTTGAAGTGCATTTAATTAAAAATAATAATTCATGATCCTATCTGGGCACTAATATCCGGATGTAATTACCTCTCCAGGCAAACGATTGTAGAACAGACGGAGGTGAAAACAATAGAGTGATGTTGATTCAGAAAGGTGAAATAGTCACTTTGCACTGATATTTTTACATATTTGTATGTGAGATTATTAAAAAGATGAAGAAATGTTATTGAAGATGAAGAAATGTTATTGATAGTTTAAAATTCCTAAAAATCGTCATTTGAAATTTCGTTATTTCATATCAAAACAGTTATTGTAAAATATATAACCGCGACCTCGAAAATACCTTACAATGAAGAATGGCGACATAATCTGTAGCAAGAGTGCTTTTTCATATATTTATATCATGAAATATTGTATACAAGTATTTTTCTTGATTAGCCAGAGACCTAGATGCCATAATTCGCTTCAGAAAAGGCAACAACAATTTTGTTGTTTTGTTTTTATTACAATTGACTGTGCTACAGATAGGATAAAATCCTCAATGCTGTGTTAAATGAACAATGATAGAAACCACTAATATATATATATATATATATATATATATATATATATATATATATATATATATATATATATATATATATATATATATATATATATATATATACACCTAAACACTTTAGTTTAGTAACGCTCTCAACAACTACAGAAAAATTAATTAGTAACAGCCAGAAAAGCGTTATGTCAAATATGATTTATTTTATTTTTGTTAAGCATATATATTGTTCCCAAGTTGAATCATAAATATACCTACAATATTTAATGACAAATAATGCACTTACAAGCCAAAATATACCATGTACTCCTCAACACTATATTCCATAAGCAAATGTCTTTATAACACTTGATATATTTTCAAGACAGACAAAACGTGTTTTCAAATAATCCGGATACTTGAAAGTTTAGTACATTGTTTTTCGCTTTAGTCTGTATGTGGAGGGTCTTTATACTTTTACAATCATCATTAATTATAACTCGAGTATGCCACAAACAGTTTTACACAAGCTATCATGAAAAATAGCAAAGGTGGTGCGGCACATTGGCCTTCGACAATGAATTTTTGCTACCATCGCGAGGTTCTCTTACTGAAAGCTCTGTCCAGGATCAATAATCAAATATATTTTTGTCAGAACACATCGAGAGCAACCTCTGTCTCCACTACTTTTTACAAAGGCAACTTTTCTATATAACAAGAAGATTATAATACAACTGCTGGCAGCGTTAAAAAAAATTATCTAACAAAGTGCTTGTTGTTGTTGGGCTTAACGCCATTTTTCAGCACACGATAGGCTATTCATGGCGGCCAGTATTAATGGTGGAGGAAGAAAAAGAGAAAATCACCGGAAAGAACTATCGACCCACGAGAAGCTACTGGCAAGCTTTTTCACATAACTACATTAGCCGAATCCTAGACTGGAACACAAGCAGACAGAGGTGAGATGGCAGTGATCCGTACCGGACAGCGCTTTAGACCATTCGGCCACTAGGGGCCCCTCTAACAAAGTGGAAAGGTATTACAAGTGATGAGGTTTATGTAGATTATAAATCTGTGTTGAAAATTCTGACATAATTTTTCGTGCAAGATCCATATTCTAGGGAAGATGACATCCAATGGGAAATTCCTGTTGACGAATTTGAATGCTCTGTCAAAGAGACTTACCTGGATACATTATTGAGTCTTTACTTTTTATATGATGTTTACTTGATAATTACTAATTTTCGCCTTAACACTTGAAAAAGAATCAATCTTATTGTAGTGTTTAGTTTCCAATACCGATGCATTTAATTATATATTCATTATATTAATCACTGGAATTAAAAACTGCCCAATAATAATCTCAGGCTAAAATCTTAATTTGGAACATAATGAATTCTGACAATGACATTTTTGTTTATATTATTGTGAAACATCAAAGGACTGCTGGCATATCATCACACAACATGCATAACAACACATTCAATATTGGAATTTATTTGAACTAACAATTGAATTCAGTTGGAACTTCCTATACCTGGACTTGTAATAGATCTATTAGAACTATTTGGTATTTGGGCCAAATAAATTCCAAACACACACACACACACACACACACACAAATATATATATATATATATATATATATATATATATATATATATATATATATATATATATATATATATATATATATATATATATATATATATTGTAAAATAATGCGCGTGCCACGGCTTAATTTTATGACAATTTCTTTGACTTACTTCTGATTGTATATATATATATATATATATATATATATATATATATATATATATATATATATATATATATATATATATATATATATATATATATATATATATTCACATACTTTGCTGTTTAGATTTATATGTAATTTGTAATTTATTCTTATTGTTTCACTTCTGACTTCTGATTATGTTATTATGTTATTATTGTTGAACTGATTTGTATTGCGTTAACTGTGTACACACGCAAAAGATGTTGACAGAAATAAAGAAAAATACATTTTGTTTTCATATGAACTTGATTTATAATGAATGGTTTGATTACAGACCTGTAACACAAAAGAAAAACTTTTGTTTCATGTGCACTACCTGTTTAATATTGTTTTTTCATGACTATCTGTAAAACAGTTAATATAACTCAAATCTTTTGTCTCGAATTCAAATTGCGTTTGTGACAGTATTCAGCAAGGATTAAAATAAAATTTTGTGGAGCAGGCATTTTGTTTTCTAAAGATGAACATCTGAAGTAAGTTCAAGATGTATACTCTATAAACCATATTATATCCATCAAAGATATACCAAAATGAAGGGAAGTCTTAGTCATTTTAATAGTATCTAAGATATACAATGTCTTTTTAAACATCCATTTTCACGAATGAGAAAAACCGGGAAAATACTTTTTTCTCTAAAACTCTAGCCTATGCAAAATACGAAACTAACGCACCACTAATTCGCTGTCATTGAGAACTATATTTTGGACTACTTTTGATTACATGGAACAATACGTGGCGGTAGAGGACAATATCTAAATTGGAGTTCTGTCGATTTTCATTATTTTGGCACATGTAGCTCGCTCCTCTTGAGACGATTCACGAGAGATCACACTTGTGTTCGGGTCTTCTCAATACCTTTACAGGACACTGTAGTATTGCTAGTCTTATCAATATCACCACAGGATACTGACGTTGTGTGGGTCTTACCATTACTTTCCAACGCCAACATCACTTGCATTCAAAGACAATTTAAAATACTTATTGAAATTTGGAGGTGTTAGAACCGACGCATTTTGGAGTATTGCCTTAAACCTAATGAAAGCTTTCTGACATTTTTTTTTTCGGTCCAGATATACGTATTTCTCTTACTTAAACAATTTGTCAAAGGTTCGGCAATATTGAAAAAATTTGAACAAAACTTTCGTCAGTATCCGACCATATCCAAAAATCGCGTTAATTGCTTTTTACAGACGCACAGAAAAATCAAAGATCGCATTCACCTTTGCGTCAGTAGGTTTTAATTGACCATGCCCCACAATATGTCATAAGAAAGTCTCACAAGCATGGCATAACTCACTTTTAGATAAATTAATTGTCTTTAAAAGAATTTCTGAATCGTGGCTAGATGTCCTTTCCAGGTGTAGTTGTACATAATGACATCATCAATATAAGTGTCACAATTATCTAGATCGGAAGAAATAATATTCATCAAACGATGAAACATACTTGAAGAACCCTTAATCCCAAACGGCATTATTATGTACTAGTAGAGTTCTTCTGGAGTCGCAAAGGCCGAAATTGTTTCCACTCTCTCCGTAAGTGGAACTTGCCAAAATAATTTTAGAAGGTCAAATTTGACGTACTTGGCATTTCCTATTTTATCAATGCTATCAATTTATCATCTGATAAAATCTTGCTATGGCCTCTTGACTTTCAGCATGATATGATGATTTAAATTTGTTAATGCCCAATTCGTGCACAGCTTTCTGGAAAATTCCAGACATGAAATTCGGCGCTTGATCCGATTGGATATATTTGGAAAGGCCAAATTGAGCAAAAACAATAAAAAAAACCTTACTATAACTTTTGTTTTAATATTCCTCAAACGAATTGCCTCTGGGAATCTTGTTAACGAACACGTAATGGTCAACAAATATTTGTTGCCTGACTTGGTCTTGGGTAAGGGACAAAAATTCTACCATATACATATCAAATACAGTAATTGGATGTATATGAACCTTGGGTATCTTCTGATTGGGTTTTCCTACCATTTGACAAGTATAACAAGACGTCCAAAATGTACAAATATCATTTTTGATAATTGGCCAAGATCATTTATAAGTTTTAAGTATCCCTAAATGACCAGTCAGAGGAGTTTCATGTGCCAAACTAAGTATTTCCTATTTGTAAGATTTTGGAACTACAGTCTAATAGTTCACTGACGATTCGTCTTTAGCAGATATCTCGGGAGGTCTCCATTTTCTCATAAGAATTCCCATTTTAGTGAAGTAACAGACAGGTACTCCAGTGGATTCAGTTTCACAAACGGCCGTCTGAAACAAACAGGAGATCTCAGGATCTTTTTCCTGTCCGACGACAAGTGATTTCCTTTAATCACCCTAATTAGAAAAAGAGTATAAATATTTAAAAGAGGATCACTGAGATCAATACCACCCGATTGATCTAAAATTAGAAGTGAAAGTTACCTCATCCAAAGTTTGACCGATACATGTGTCAGCTTAAGGAATATCTTCCTTATGAAAATCATTATCACGAGCTTTCTTTGACATCACTCTTGCAACTATACCAGCTGGATAAAGCTCAGGGTATTCTCTTTCAATTAGATCAAGTTTCTGATTTAAAGAAGACTTGTCAGTTACAAGTGGATTAACCACAACCTTGTCTCCAGCTAGTTCGTTGCCATGCAACAAATGAATACCCTCAACGAGTAGGTTATACAACATCCCGACAGTCATAGGTCCTGAAACTAAGCCTGATGACAAATTTACAGAATGGAGCGGACCAAACCTACAGTCTACTCCCAGAATGAGAACAATCTCGTCAGAACAGGACTTCTCAGAAGAAGGAAAACTACCTGACATTAAAAGACACTGAGAAACTCCTGTATCTTTTAAAATTTGAATATGAATAGAATTGGCCGAATCACCCAAGAGTGATAAAGAACCCTTTTACATGAAGGGTTAATAATTCTCCATAATAAAATCAGACTGGGTTTTATTAGACCCAACAACTGTATTGCTTTCAATACATGACCGTGACCTTGACCTCTTATAACTAAGCATTTGGGATAGGTCTATCTTGATTCTGATGCCTATATTTCAATTTGAAGCAATCATAAATGACGTGTCCTTTTTATTGCAATAAGCACACCTAGGCAGGGATAAGGATTTTTTAAAATTTGTGACTGAGTTTTACTGAGAGTCGTATTAGGCTGAAATACCTTTCTAAGAGTAGACTGCTGAGTAAATGCTTTGCTTACAGCAGGAACTTCATGAGTTAAGGAGTACTCATCCGCAGCAAGAGCAACATTTTCCAAGGTTTCAACCTTATGCTCTTCAAGATGATTCCTAATATCATGAGGAACACAGTTTTTTAATTCTTCACGCAACACACGTTTTTCAAGACTTTCGTAATCATGCTCAAAATTCTTAGCTAAGCACCATGTCTTAAACAACTTCTTTTTCTTTAGCAAATTCAACATAAGTCAGCTCAGCTTCTGTTTTATAGTTTGCTGATTGTTGCCGATAATCCTCATGGAATAACGCATAACCCCTTAATATGCACTCTTTACCAAATCATAATTTGGACTCTGTTGTACTGGCAGGGAATGGTAAATATCCTTAGCTTTAGAAACTAGTGCACACTGTAGTAACTGAGGACAATATTCCCTTGGCCATTTCAAATTTTCTGCAGCTTTTACAAAAAGGGCAAAATATTTTTAAACTTCTTTTTCTCTAAATGGGAGAACTGCTCGAATATTTTTGTAATGTCAGAACCTGAATCTGTATCAAAATTGGAACCGTTCTTGCCACTTACCAGCTCTAATTCTTTCATTCTAAGTTAAAATTCCTTTTCATCCTTATCCCTTTGTAATTCCATCTGTCTGTATCTCTCCTCTTATTCAAATTGTAATGTTCTATATTTTCCCTCTCCAGTCTCTCTTCCTCTTTCTCCTCTTTCTTCAAATTGTGATTGTCTATTTGTCTCCCTCTCTCTCTCTCTCTCTCTCTCTCTCTCTCTCTCTCTCTCTCTCTCTCTCTCTCTCTCTTTATTATCACATTGCAACTGCAATTGTTTCTCTTTTTCCTCAAGCTCGAGCCCCTTTGACTCTACTTCCATTTTGAATTTCATTTTTATTTCCATTGCTCTAACGTCAGCGTCTGTCATAGACTTACTGACTAATGCCAAAACACTTTTAAAAAACAAAAACCTTTTCCCCACCAAATGTTGGATAAAAATATTTTAATTTCTCGTGTCGTTAAGGAGAATTTTGCTTCAGAAAGATGGTACTTTCTGGCAAGTTCAAGCAACTCATCTTTCTTAAGACTATCCAACTGCTGTTTAGTTTGATTAGAAAGAAACGTTTCCACTTTTAATGACATTGTAAATGAAAGCCTGTTGCTTTCACTTAAGATTTTAAAGATAATGTGAAAAGGTACTTGGGATTTAGAAACTAGGGAAAATTTAAATTTCAAAAAGAAATTTCTGAAATATTTAAACAAAATTCATAAACCCAATGACAAGCGTCACAATTTTCTTAGGTGAAAAGGGCTCATACTCAAAATTAAAGAAAAGAATGAAATTCAACAAGATTTGTAAATTTTAGCAAAACAATTTGTTTCCCTAGGCAACAATGGAACAATTGGCGAATATGACCTACACTTGGTGTATTTAAACTAAACATGAATTTAGGAATAAAAACACCAAGTCCTACCACTAAATAGTCCTATAAGAATCAAGATTCGAGTTCCGACGACGTACGAAAATGATAGGCGATGACATCAGATATAGTATAATGTATGAACATCAACAATTCCTCACTTGAATCAAAATCTTTGTTTCCGATTAATTCCAGAATAAATTTCTATAAATATATTTCATAATTCTTTAAAAGAAAGGCAACTTGTTGAGTGTCCAGGAGAATAATTTATTGAATCCCAAAGTCAGACGAAGAATAAAATATCTTACAACAAATTAAAATTAATACACCTTGTTCATTCAAGGTTTTGAATGTCTCTGTCCTATAAAGATATATGGAATATGTATTTAAACTCAAAAGATCATCTCAAATCTCGCGAGATTGTTCATGTGGTCTCTTACTATGCTAAAATTCACACGTAGGCCAATGTTTCTCCAGTTAAAAAAAAACAATCATATAAAAGGCTGTTTACAAACAGTGATCAAACGAAAAAGTATGTCTGTGATACTGATCAATCATTTTAACTTCCTGTTGATATTGTTGCTAAGGTAAGACGGACTCAATGTCAATTCTCATGTATTACTATTTCGTCTTAAGTAAACAACTTTGTGATAAAAAATATCTCGTTACTAAAAATAGAATCCCGAATTCGAGAAAATTAATCATTTCAATTAAATATAATGAAGCAAAATTAAATAAAAAGAATGTTAAACCTTACACACAATTTCGCATTTGCAGATGCAACGTTTCATAATTCTTTTATTTTATTTTTTTGTCCAAAAGCAGTTCTTATGGTCGTTCAATAATTTGATTGTTGTTTTAAAGCAACTGATAACGTCTGAAATTTAAGGACAGGACTCGATCTGGTCCACTAAATTGGGAATAACTGGGAGAAAAGACATAATCGACATTGCCCAGGGATTATATTTTATTATTGTTGAAAATCTGACCATGCTAATCTTTTGTAACTTGTAATATCTTGTATGCGTTTTATTACAAAACATAACATAACACACAAAATTTTCTCTGTTGACTTTTTGAGATAATCGCTGGAATTCAGAATCAACACGCAGGAAATAATCGTCTCTTAAGCAAACAACAGAGGTGAATCAGTTCCTTAATGGCGGATGGCCAAGTGATACGAATAATGCTGAGCCAATGGAAACAAGAATAGAAAGGTATACACAGTGATATTTTCTATACCACAATGAAGACCTTTACATTTCGTTTCATTTATCTTGATGTACTTTGTTGTTGTTGTTGTTGTTGTTGTTGTTGTTGTTGTTGTGGGGTTTAACGCCATTTTTCAGCACAGGAAAGGCTATACATGGCGGCCAGTATTAATGGTGGAGGAAGAAACCGGGAAATCACCAGAAAGAACCACCGACACACGAGAAGCTACTGGCAAGCTCTCTCACATATCCACATTCGCCGAATCTTAGACTCGAACCCACGCAGATAGAGGTGAGATGGCAGTGATCCGTAACGGACAGCGCTTTAGACCACTCGGCCACTCGGGGCCCCTGATGTACTTTGTAAATGTGTGGTTATGTTGGGGTGGGACTGAGAATTGAACGAAGGGACAGTGGAGGAGATGGAAAAAATTAGGGTTTGGAAAGGGTTTTAATATACCGATGTAGATTTTATAACTTTTTTTTACCTGTCCAAACTTTACTTAGAAAAAAAAAACATTTTTTTCCTGGCAATTATTTGTACAGAAAAAATACATTAACTAAATTGAAATAACTAAGTTACCCTTTCTTTTCGCAATACCATTTTACGGATTTCTTAGTAAAATGGTTAAACGACTTTCTCGCGCACTCTTTGAATGCACAGAATTCCTCATACAACCCTCGGAAACCAGATCAGGTCATAGCACAGACGGTGACAAGTCCTTTAATTTTTCCTGCAAGATTCAGAGTTTTGCGCCTGGCAGCTGGGTAGCAAAAGGCCACATGAAAAACAATTCTGACAAGTTTGCAGAGGCAATCGTACTTTGCTACCGATAACAACAAAACAACACATTTATTAATAATTTTAATTAAAACCATAAATTACGCAGTGTAATGCCGAGGCGTTCATGCCATGAATATGTCCGAATGGTAAAAATTTGCAATAAAAACAATGTTTCGCTTAAAAAATTGGTAATACAATAATTAAGCTACTATCATTCGAGATAACAGTGTTCTAATATGTGTGAAACCTGGAAACGAGACAGATAATTATTACAGTTATCCATAATTTCACAATGGTGTCATATCTGGCATCAAGCCAATCAAACACCGCTATCTGGCCCATTCAAGCGGCTGATTGACTTAGTTTTTCCTTTTTGACTTTTGTCTCTGATAGCGAAAAAAATGCTTCTACCCTGCTAATATTCTTTTCGAACTAAATTTTTATAACGGATAGCATATTGAAATGTAGTAAAGAGATTTTCCAAGATTCAGTCTGAGAAATTGTATGACTACGAAATTAGATACTTGTAAGACAAGACGAAGGGTCTGAGTAAACCCAGTATTTTCACCTACCGGAAAACGGGCATCAATTCTGTTTTAGCCCGTATATAGAAATAATAGGAATCATCAATACATGGCATAACATCATGAATTTTAAAAATTCAACGGACAATTTATGATCAATTGCATTCGGACATGAAAGATACATGGGAACCATACTGTGATGCGTCGAATTTTGAAAACTCTTAGAAGCCTTGGTTAAAGGAATTGTATCAAAGTCAACTTAATTAAAGTAGAAAGGGCTAGAGATAGTTACACGATTATTTTCATTTCATCTCTGAACGTCAAAAGGGAATTCGTTCTAGCCGACGTAACATGACCGAGTCAGATGCTATGGTACAAGAGAATGACATAAGACTCTTTCCCAAAATCGACCGGGGAAGGGCGGCAGCTGGCTATAGATGATTGTTCAAAGTAATTTTAATTACGGCATGATTAGTTGTTTAGTTGTCTTGTCAATTCAAAAATTCTACGGAACAGGTTTAGGATACAGTCTATTCCGATTGGTTAATATGGATTTATGGGCGTTACTCTGTAAGAAATTGCAGATTTGACTTTAGGAAAATTCAGCAGTCTTCAATCTTTCGCGAGGAATGTTAGGTGGACTCCGAATTCGTAGCAAGTACGTTTTCGTTATTGAGTAAGGGGCCAGATAGTTCTCTCAGTTAGGAGACGGACTATACGCGAGATTCGTGGAAACGAATAAAGAAACGGCAAAAGGTACGCAATCTTAGTTTCCCGATTTTAATATGTTATTTCATTTGTTGATCTATTTCAAAGGTATTGTTGATATGATGTATGTATGTATGGTTTCATTTTGCAGGATTTTAGTGAAATGCTATTCATGACATTTTATTCTTTGATTTTCTAATTATCAATTCATTTGGAGAATTGACAAGATTGAATGTAATTAAAATTTCATTAGATTAGTTGAAAAGATTGCATGTAATTGAATCTTGAATACATAGGAGTGATTAGGAATTTAAATGAATTAAGCTTAAGGAATGATGGGTAATGTTTCATAGTTTATGGATTAACTCTGTTTAGAATGAGTATGACCTAACATTACATGTATACCATATACTAGTTTGTAATATTTAATTGATCACTTAAGTTTGTAATATTTAGTTGGTCGAGCAAACTATTTTAGAATAATTAGATCTGGAGGTCTAAGCCATATGTAACTTAACAGAGTAAGAAGTCAAGGGGGGGTTTACATACGGGTTCATACGGCTGAGTTGAATTTAATTGACCATCCCTAGCGTAACCCGAATTAAGGTCAGGACAAGAATTGACCGCTTATGTAAACATAACAGTTAGCTAACAGAAGTTACTGCGGCAGAATTTATGCCTTTTGTTTTCTGAGCCGAATTAACGTAAAGATATAGATATACTTGGGAATGTGACCTATTGTCTATTGCGAGACATTTTATTTATTGAAGGTAACAGCTTTCCTGGATTCACATGAGAAATCCCTGAACAATCACAGGAACAGAACAAGTTCTACGCAAAAATCTAAGTCCAGAGACGATTGATAAGTCAGATTTCGACGGACAAGAGTCCAATAGGAAACAGCTAGACAAAGATCGGCAGAGCATGGACGAACGGAAATCTTGATGTCCGCATAAAATAGGTGATGTCGTCTCTCATTGTTGCACTCAAATGTCACATCTCATTGGCAAAGGAGATAGTAATTTAACGTTGAAAGTAATTTTACATTTAAAGATATTTGCATTGCCTTTTTATTTGAGTACATGTTAGTACCATTTTCCTTCTTTTGTAACCAAGTCATTGATTTCTTTTCATTTTAAATTCTGTTGATAAACTGATTAAATTTTATATTTGTTCATTTAAAGGGGGCTCGTTTTGTTATTTCTTCAATATACTTGTTCAGTGATCTGCACACTTCTTTCTATCTATCCACACTGGGTAAAGTACACCGCGAAGGTCATTCCCTAGCAACGAACCGTAGTGAAAGAGGTTGGTGTGTTTTGCACGCCGCCAATTTGTCACACATACCAACCATTGGATAACTGTAGGTATTGACGAATAAAGACATGTTGACGACAAATGTTGACAACTAACCACGACGTGGGGGTACTAATATTAGTATTACCACAAACTCTGCTTAAACACTGAGAGCTTCACAATGAATAAACTTAAAATGAAATCAACAAATAATTCGAGGCTAGATTTTCTGTCCATTACAATGTCTTTTTGCAAACGCATTATCCGAACTTTTCGGATTTGTAATAGCGCACATGCAGCAATTCAATGTAAATTCGTGGAAATATAGAAAACACAATCAGGTCTCCTCAAGTTTTATTTATTCACTCTCAAGGCAAAGGATAAGACGTTGGAAATCGTAGTCCAGTAATATATTCTTCTTGTAAAGGATATATATATATATATATATATATATATATATATATATATATATATATATATATATATATATATATATATATATATATATATATATATATCTGTGTATCTCACGTTTTCATTTCAAGAATTATTAAAATAATAATCAATAACAAGTTCAATTATCGTTAATGTCCTGAATGAGAAATTTACTTAAGCTTGGTAGTTGTTTGTTCTTATATTTGAAAATTTATACGGTATAGTAGGACACAATTTTAGATCACAATGGGTGATATTTTTAACAAATTTTCATGTCCACTTTTGCTACCGTATGTGTATCTTTAAAAAAATCTGTGATGTAATAATAAATTAAAATGTATTAAAAATGCTTTTGTAACAAGAATTGTATTGTTTAAATTGCATCGCCTGAAGCACAATAACCAGAAATTATTACCGAATCAGACCATACATAAATTGATTATGTATTCACTCGCTTTTATTGTGCGCTTTGACAAAATTGATAAATAGTGGTTAAAATATAGTTCTCATATTTATTCATTGAGCTTCGTTATTTGTTTTTAAAACGTTTATGTAATTATGCAAACAAATCTTCATATTTTGAGGGATTAATAAAGCAATGACGTTTTAAGATCGATTACACACGATGCATGAACAACATACACTTTGTTATGACTGTTTATGCTGCGTGTTATCCATGTTCATGATTCGTGACTTCTTCATATATGTTCAATTAAATATCCTTTCATTTTCATACGTTGAGACATTTAGCCCTGATAATTTTAACACAAAAGCCGATATATTTAGTCCCGATAATGTCTTTACGACAGGTAAGATATTTAATTCTGATAATGTCTATACAACAGCCAAGATATTCAGTCCAGATAATGTCTTTACGACAGGTAAGATATTTAATTCTGATAATGTCTATACAACAGCCAAGATATTCAGTCCAGATAATGTCTTTACGACAGGTAAGATATTTAGTCCTGATAATGTCTATACGACAGGTAAGATACTTAGTCCTGATAATGTCATTTAAACAGCCAAGATATTCTGTCCCCATAATGTCTATAGGACATGTACGATATTTAGTCCTGATAATGTATATAACACAGTCAAGATATTTAGTCCTGAAAAGGTCTATACAGCAGTCAAGATAGTCCCGATAATGTCTGTATACTCAAGTTATTTAGTTATGATAATGTCTATAAAACAGTCAAGATATTTAACACTGATAAATCAAGACTATCAAGATCTTTATATATATATATATAATTTTCTTAAATCGTTGGTCTGTGTTCAGTCTAGCAATTAAACCAGGTTCGGATTTCTCTAAGAATTTACTCAGCATGGCTGAAAACTTGCCTGGATGGAAACTGTGTCTGTGTGCGCGCGCGCTCGTGTGTGTGTGATTTAGATTTTTAACATAGCTTTAACAATTCTTCAGTCATATCGCTACGATGTCTGCAGCGTGGCTAGCATTGAGTAATCATTATCATGCCGCAGACATGTAGCATCATGTCCCACAGACATGTAGCATCATGTCCCACCCAGCTCCATTATCCTGACACCGAGCCGACCAGTCCTAACACTAACCTCTTAATGCTGAGCGCCCAGCAACGCAGTTGTCAGTTCCATTTTTATAAGTCTTTGATAGAACTCGGTCGGGGATCTAACCCGCGACCTCCCACATCCAACGTGGACGCTGTAACCTTTGTGTTATTTATTCATATGCCTATCTGCATTCAATGTAAAAAAAACACAAGTTCAATTATTAGATTCGTATGTGTTTTATTATCACATGTTTTCTATATACAGTCGAGTATACCAAGAATATGTAGGAGTGATATGAGAAAACTGCATAACCACGATCTGTTGCTCGATTTAAATATGAAAAACTTTACTTAATTTTTATCCATGTTTCGTTGCATCAAGAATGGCTCCTTGTGACGAAATTATGTTACATGTGTCATCATTTTCAGTTATAATAACAACAATGGAAGTTGGATAAAGAATGATAGATTTTCTTCATAATACCCTTTTGATTCCGTTTACTTTGCTGTTATCAGTGCGTCATTTCAGTTATAGTCGAAAATACAAACATAACGCTGTAATGAATACCTCCACAAGACTTTGGCATGCAAACATTTAAAGATGAGGACGAATTATATTAACCGACATTCTACAGGCAATAGGCGTAATATACTTGATTTCAATACCTCATTTAGATGCGGAGTATCATAATGTGAAAATAGAAACAAAAATGAACTATATAATTCGAAATAAAAATATATTCTACTTTGCCGTTCATGCTTTCCATAAGTGTACACGTTTCCAGCATATGATAAGGAGCATTCGGCACAGTATATATTTTCCTTGTATGGCATGGTTTGTATTAAGTGAACGAACAAAAGCACAGATTTGTGTCAGGCAAATAACCGAAATTACTTTACTGTAGCACCATTTTTCTGACAACAATATTTCCTTCGTCTCAATTTCGAAAAATACTGGATAATACTGAATTCTTCAAAACAACAATTCGTATTCGTCTATGGCATGACTTGTAAGTTAAATGAAGTAAAGGAACGACGGCACAGATTTGTGTCACATAGGTCGTCTAAAAAATGTTAATGTAGCACCGTATGCATCACAAGAAAGCGACCTTGGAAGAGGTATTTTATAACTTGTCATTTAAATGTCGACCTGTCCGATCGGGCACTTAACACCTGCTTCGTCAATTCCTCAAATGCCTGAAAATAAATAAATTTGTTTATTATCGTATCAAATTTAGTAAATAAGTTCTTTAAATTCAGAATGATTTTGAGATTTCCATAACAAGTTTCTATTTATCTGTCATCAGTTGCACAAGAGTTTATATTTTAGGTCAATGTAGTTTCAAAATAATCTCTCTCTGTCTCTCTTTCTCTGTATAACTAGTAAATAGACTTCAGTGTCCATACTTTTATCGACAAACTCTCATGTGTCAAAATAATAATTTAGTTAGTTTATATATATATATATATATATATATATATATATATATATATATATATATATATATATATATATATATATATATGCACAAATACGACGAATCATTCGAATCCGTTATTAATTTTGTACGGAAGTAGCCATGCATAAAACATGAAAATTACAGATATGGGAATAATATTTCAATATAAGTCACAACGTAAAATTACTATTTATTTGTCCTCTTAGTGATAAAGGAAATCTACCTCAATTTCTGCCATGACCGAGGGGTCTACTTCCCGCCTTGGTGATGGTGCACTGGAGGAACTACTGCAGCTGGCAATACTTCTTTGTCGAGAGGTTAGAATGGGTTTGGAATCCGTAAAACTTAGATCTAATTTTAAATCACTGTCCTTAGATATATGAGAAATCTTAGTCAAATCAATGACACTGTTATCGGATAGACTATCATCTTGACTGTCGTATCCATTATAGTCACTGACTGAATCCCTGAAGCGGAAAATATCACCAATCATTTCGTCTGTTTTATATGACTTGTGCTGCTTTCTCTTCGAAAATGTTCTTGCAGTCCATTTTTGCATTGCACTTTTTAAACTATTTGTGTGATGCATACTTGGGTCCATTTCTGAGGTAGTGACGTAATTCTCGTCGGACGGAAATGAGGTCCGACTTGAGTATTTCCGGTTTTGGTTATAATCCAAGATGTCTGAGCTTGTACTGCCTTTCTCACACTGAGTCAAATCAAAGTCAATTTTGTGAAGTTTATGAGTAAGTTCTTTTAACTGTTCTTTCAGATACATATTTTTACTCTCATCTGCTTTCTTTTTGTTTCCAAAACTGAATAATCCCTTCTTTGGCTGGATTTGTTTCTGAATTGTGTTTGCCTGCAATACGAAGATATATTACTGTTCTGGAGAACAATTATAATTTACGTTCTACTTCTGAATTTAAATAAGTTTTGTACATTAAACCTTGAGCAATAACATAACAATACAACAGTCAAATTCCTATCCGATTTTTGATAGTCTTTAAACAAGTTTATTATAATCTAAAGGTTTACTGTCTCTATTATGAGGTTACAACTACATTAAAAAATACTTTTAGTTTTTCACCAACCTTGATTCCGTGAATTAGTAAGCAAAACTCTTTACTACCAAAATGGTTTCCACTAATATATATATATATATATATATATATATATATATATATATATATATATATATATATATATATATATATATATATATATATATATATATACTCAGAAAAATTATATTATAAAGACTATTAAATTTTAAGAACCTCTGCAATTAATTTTAATGAGGAAATTTTTTTAAAAACTTCTCATCATATGCAGATCATAAAAGTTCATTAATTTTTAATTTGACTGAACGAAATTACGTCAATAACATTCAAAACAAGATGGCGTGTAAAACGCAGTGGATAAGTGTTCACCATGTTTTCGCTGTGCACTCTATTAGAAATATTCCTACCTTGATCTGTGTGGAAAATCTGCGCTGCCGTAATCTTACTACGTCGCTCATCCTCTGTTCCTCGGACGTCAATTCACTATTAAGATTCGTTTGTTTTTCTGTCTCGAGTCCGGAACGTTTCTGCTTCTAAAAGTGAAAGTAATGCAAATCAAATGAACGATGAAAATGAGAAACTGAACGTATCACGATACACATATTCCGAAACTACATTGTTTGGTACCATATTACAGATACATCATGCCATTCATTAACGATATAATCAATTCCTGAAGTAAAGCATGTTTCTTCATTAATGCTTACTCGATCCCAATATATTGGGACTTCATCAACTACCTTGCAAAATCCAACCCTCTCAAGATTGTTTGTCATAGCAACAAAGACTAAAAGTTTTCTAGTTATCCATACAGAAGGCAGACAAGAGTGATCGTGATCTCTCCTTGAATAAATAGCCTTCTGTAAAATTCCGTCCAAATTCAGTTTCATGTTTTGAAATGCACTTGCGGGAATGCGGAAAAGGTGTGCTCACTTTGTGATCGAGAAGTATTTTGGAAGAAATATATCTTACCCAAAACACTGGTTTTTCCAAATATGTTACCTGATCATAATGCGTTACATGGATAAGTTTTAGGTGATTATATTACCTTACCTACATCAACGTATCTTAAGCTAGGATATAATCTTTTACTTTAATGATAGATACAAACGTAAAATTCTTTTCACTGGCTCTATTCGCGAAATGATTATGACTTCCATTCTAGTGAAAACCCAAGGAAAGATTTTCAGACTAAAATGAGTGCCATGAATTGATATTCCATATTCCTAAATAGGAACATTAGGGATTTCCTGGAAGACTTGTGGATTGGATTATACTGGTACCTGTTTTGAAGACCTAAACTGATTGCAAAATATGTCCTAAAATGATTCAGAAAACATCTCGTTGTCGCCATTCTGAACCATAATGACCAATTGAAATGTTTAAACCTTAAGCAGCAATAACAAAATCTCATTGAGTTTACGTTTAAAAAATCTCTGCGGCCTTTTATTTGAGAAGATTTTCTATTTCCAACCTAGACTTTTGGCTTGGGATTGGTTTCTTGGAACATATGTACCAAAGGGCACCCTTGACAATGGAAAACGGACACTAATCGTTATGTGGAGGACATTAGAGATAATTGATGTGGTGTTTGAGTTCTGAACCCCCTCCAATACAGAGAAGAGTGAAGTGTGAAAAGGACTGTGTATATGGCGTCATTTCTGCTGCACGGCAGCTGACGGAGAGAAACTGGATCGGACATCAGCCTTGATCCTACCCAGCTATTTCTGGTCTGTTGCACTTGGAAACTATGTTTTGGTGTGCTCTATGGGTGAGGGTGGGGTCCATCCTGATTTTCTGTTATCGATTTTGAAACAAGGGAAAGTTAGTGCACTGATAAGTATTCATATTATGTGGCGTAATAAAGAACTCCTTCAACTTCACCATGGAAACACCGGTTGTACGACAGCGATTTTGATCTACATACGGCATTATGATGTTCATTAAAATGTGGACTTGGAGATAAAATCATTCTCTTCTGCGGACCATGTAGCTGACAAAAATATATTATGCTGCCCTGCTCATATTACGCACCATCTGAAAGAGTGATTCGCAAGTAACAACAGATGTCTTCATATTGCCGCAAGACACTCATGGATAACAAGTCGAACATAGATCCTATCGCAACGACATTTTTCCACCAGTTGTTGTGTTTGTCTTGATAAAAGATTTCCTAAAATACAAATCAATGCCAGTTTTGAAATTCGAATGCCTACGACAACACGGTGGACGGCTAGGACCTCTGTTTGAGAAATTGGCATATGAGTTTTATATAAAACCTCATGACGATCGTATGGAATAAATTTTCGCGTGTGTCTTGAAACGTATCATACGTCATCTACTTGTCCAAACTAAAATATATATTCTAATATCCACAAATTCTTCTTAACCATTATATAAATTAAAGTGAGTATAGCGTAATGATGCTAACTATGACGTATGTTCATGAAGGAAAAGTCCCGGTGGTAGAAGCGGGAAAATTTCGAAAAGTGATTTGAAGGCCGAGAGATGAAAGACGTCGATTTCATGTGTCGGTCACCAGACACAGAAATCCTATGCATGTCACGAAGCTATCAAAACTTACTGATCTAGACTTGTGCTTCATCCAAATTTTGACTTATCTCCAGATACTCAATGAAACTCTCTGGTGTCGACCCAAACTAGATCCAGAGGCTAACGTTGGATACGTGCTATTCTTTCTTCAATGTCAGCGCCATGATTACAAGAAATCCAAGTCAGACCCGATGCTAAGACTTTCTGTTTCTTTTATAAAGCTGGGATTGTGTATACTATGATCAATGCAACTTTTTCCATGAGTAGGTTGAGGTTGTGTGCACCCTGTTTAATGCGTAGGTTGAGGTTGTGTGCACCCTGTTCCATGCGTAGGTTGAGGTTGTGATGTACGCAGTTGATTGACATTTGATGCTCAAGTTTTGTGCTGGGTGTAATGACAAGAACTGTTTTAGGGGTAGAGACGAGTGCAAGGCAGGCGAACTATGCGTAGTTATTGATAATGTGGCCAGCTAATTTTCATCTGGACCTTTACGTTTCCTGTCTTCAAGGTCACTGGAAATAGAAAGCTCCTAACTGAATCTATAACTGCAGCTCAGACAACTCAGGGAAATAACACGTTCATTATTCACTTTCATAGAAATGACTACACTCCATGCATTTTATCCTACCCCTTGTATGAGTAGTTATGGAGATCAACACGACGGTATACATGTGTCAAGCGTCGCGTGAACTTAGTGTAAAAAGGACGCTAATAACAAACGAAAATATATAAAAGAATTATATCACCCACCTAATATGAAAATTACTTTACAAAATTGAGATATCATGTTTAGTACTGAAGAAAATGAAATGTTATGGAGAGAAAGCTGTTGGAATGGAGACTATATGCATACCCCAGAACAGGATGGATAAATATTGCGTCAATTATTCATGCATGATTGAGACGAACAAGAAATAAACAGAAATATTGCTGATTTATAATCGTCTGCGCGAGGAAGCTCTTTTCAATCTCTGGTAGTGAAGAGGCACACGTGAAAACTTTTAAACAGAACGTGCTTCCAAACACGAGCAGAAGTGAAAACTGAAGTCTGGACGGGGATTTGGTGCCAACCCGACATCAATCTCATCTCACATCGACGTCAATGTGCAGACAAACATTGGTACATTTGTTGCTTAAACAAGCCTGCAATGGCTTACATTTGGAGGATGCGTATGTACTCTATTAATTATGTTCTATAATTTATCCCTCCATTGTAAATATCCGCATTTCAGTTTAAGTGTCCATCAAAAGTTTGAAGATGTACATTTGTTGTCCCAAACTAGGACAACTATCTGTTATAGTAGAGGCCAGATTCCACGCTACAGTTTCGTATTTTGAGTAGGGTTGAATTCTTACATAATAAAACAAAGTCAAACAAAGAAAAAATAAGGAACCCGGAACAGGATAAAGAGGTAATGCTCTCTTGAAAGGAGTATTCAGGAATGTTTGTATTGGCATGTCTCGATTTTATTTAAGCATTCAGTGCGTATGTAATGCGGTAGTTTGATTAGTATGATTATCACATGGCTCGATGGGCTCAGAGTGAGTGTTCCAGTTTAAAAAGGCGTGTTTCAAAACTTGTCGAAAAATTATAAAAGACAAGACCGTCAAAGTTTCTTTGCATTTGTCTAGATAACTGGCCGAGTCATATACGCCGGTCTTCATATCAGTCTATGTATTTGATAATAGTTCGTTATTACAGAGACGGGTCAAACTTGCCAAGTTTTCGGACGTGTAAGAAGCGGATATTCTAGTTCTGACAGAAAAATCCGATAAAACCATCAGCTACAGAAACAATTTTATTGTGGACTGTAAGACCTTAAAACACCGGTCCCAGTGGTTGGCAGTTTTTATCAAAAATTGTAAGCACAAACTTCCTCTTTACGACTAGAATAAGAGAAAATATACGAATATAAAAAACTATCTTGATTTGCTTAAATCTATTTTGTTATGTAGTTATCGCAATAACAGTGAAATTTCCTTAGTAGACGATCTTTGGAGTTTTGTCGTTTTAATTATGATTTAATCGGCAATGAAATGGCTGGACACATAACATTGTTTGCAATAATTATTCATAGAACTGACTTGAATCATATCTACAAATGGCTGGACACACAACATTGCTTGCAATGATTATTCATAGAACTGACTTGAATCATATCTACTCTTCAGCCGTTATAATTCAACAACATAATATGTAAAGAAAACAAATCTCTTTCACAAAACAAAAACTCTTAGGCAACATTGCAATCTATCATAGAAGAAAAAGAAGTCATTCAAGTTTTATCATGGTTACGTTTTAGTTGGTTATGTTTTGGTCTTTCGTGGCACGGTTCCTAATATGTTAAAATACTCTACAGTACCGGAATCACCCTCTACATTGGATCATGCTCAGGGGAGTAATTTATGAGGGAGCGCTTCAGAACATTTTCTTAAACCTTCATTTATTCTTACGAGTAAAACTTTCCATCTGTCTTGCGCTTCAACGTTTCCTGATACGGGGTCGTAGGTTGATCAGCAGCTACAAACTGAAGTCGTTCAAACGATTTTACACTAAGGTTTGCTTTACTTCAACACTACATTTTTTAAGTCTTAATTTTGTCAAATTTGTCCATAAGTAAGATGGGAGTAGACCATACCAAATAATGCTTGGGGAGAAAGCAATTCAAAATGAATATACGCATTCTTACTCTTTGCCGTTCTGCTTGTTTCTTCTCCAACTCGTATTTCTGTCTGAGCATTTCTTCCAGTAGCTTCTGTTTAACGGACTGCCTCAAGTCTAACGCCTCATTCTGCATTGTTGTGTCACAGCCTACAGGTAAAGAATAGAGTGTAGTGGCACGTAAAAAGATTTATGTTAGATATGTAGTACTTATGCAGCATCACAACTTTTAGTCGCGTTAAAATGTTCCTAATGGTTTCCCTGTTGTACCTGTTTTAAATCTGTATTTTTGTGGATCCCTCAAGGTAATTACCTTCTAAGGACATAAGAGGATCTCTGGGATCAAACGATAAGACCGTTTTTTTCTATCCCTTCGTTTGGGGTTGTTGTTGTTGTTTTATTTGTTTGTCTGTTGTTTTGGTTTTTTTTGGTTTTGTTTTTTTTTGTATTTTTGGGGTGGTGGTGGTAGGGGTTAACTGATAAATATTAAAAATACCTCCGATATTGTTCCGAAACCATAAAATAATTATTCATTTTGCTAATGTTTTATCTTACGATATATTGCCAGATGTCTGTCAGTTCATTGTAAAATTATAAATTACAGCCTTCAATATAATTCTGCTAACTTTATTTAAGTTATTCAATTGACGTTATTCAATGTGTTCCTTAAATATATCGCCAAACTTGATTTGATAAAAATCCATTCATAATTGTTTGTATTATCATGATCACAAGCCAGAGCAGTAACAACCCTCAGTCAAAACAACGAACTTTAAAATCAGAGTGCGGACGGTCAATGAACGCTGGAATGCAACTACATAAAAGCCCCGATCTATTTATTTCTTGTATAAAGTCATGGTTTTTATATCCCAATGTGAAAAAAACCAGTGCAAACAGTGATTTTATTTTTTATTTGTCCAACAGTTCAATTAGAGCTAATGTTCCGTATCATTCACAAAGGCGTTAATATACTGGTGCCACA
>JAEAOA010000067.1:205000-245000 GCA_016746295.1 Potamilus streckersoni | reverse complement strand
TAACAAGAATTAGAAGAATAATGAAAATAATTGGTTTCTAGTTTTTACCTTATCCACTGGCCGTTGAAAATCCTCCTTTCCAAATAGCCTGAGTTGAACGGGTTCCCAAGTTCGCTAACAGGTATTTTTCTCACAGTCAAAGGTTTGTGCTTTTTGCGCAGACCGGAATGAGTTCCATTCGTTTCCGCTGCATCAGCTTCCATTTTCTTTCTATCTGAGGAAAATGACCTTGACCTTCTGATGTCTCTGGAACCCTGAGGATAAAGATACGAATTATTGATCTGAATAGTACGACGTATTGCCCAACGTTCCCTCCAAAAACGGTACAGCAAATTAAAACACTCTATGGAGACACATCATTGTAAGCCGATCCATTGGCGTCACTAAGGTTGGTATCACCCAGTGCGGTAATTCATAGTGTCACCCAAATGGACCTCTTTCCTGCACAATAATTATAAAATTGTATTGACAGTCATGTACAGTAACTATTGGAGTCAGTCCCATGGACCCTCTTCCTGCACAAAACTTCAACAATTTTATCAACAGTCATGTGCGGTAACTCATGCTGTCACCCGCTATGGACCACTTACTTGCACAAAGAATTCCAAAATTTTATTGATAGACATTTTTGTGTTCCCCTCTCTGACGGTATCTACCGGTGCGGTCCGTTTCACTCTCCCCACACCAGCGTACCGACCAGTGATGCCACTGAGCCGATTGTCTGATGTCCCACTACATGAGTGAATCTAGAGAAAAATATCAAATCAATTACTCCAATAAAATCCTTACATAAAATACCGCGACAAACAAATTACAGTTTAATTGGAAACAAAGGAAAGGACAAACAGCATGCATTTTAATTTGTATTTCAAAGAACAAGAACATAGCTTTATTCACCCTTTCATTTTTTTTTCCAAACATTCACCAACTTATCACGTAAAATATGAACATTTCTGTTGCGATAAAAGACTTACTTTCCTTACTTAGTTTACGTTCTTAAAATTGATTAAGAAGAAAATAGTCAAATAAAAGACTTTTCATTGTCTTACCTAGGCATAAAATATGAAGGGAGCATTTCCACATTATTGTATATTTGTTTTGTACCAAGAAAATATCAGATGGCATCACAGAGCCTGATATTTTGAAAATGATTTGTAAAATGGTTCGAAACTTGTCTCTGTCACAGCTTCCATTAGCAACGTGCAGTAGTAGGTCTGCGTTTTCATAGATACTTTATTGGAGAAAAATACAATTTTTCAGTCATATCAATATACGATGTCTGCAGTGTGATAGTTTATAGTGAAGTCTAGCACAGGGGCATCGTGCCGCTGATATGTGGCATGATGTCCTTACCAGCCACAGTGATATCATTCTTACACCAGGCCAACTAGTCCTAACACTAAGGGGATTGTAGTGTGGCAGCTGTTAGTACCATTTTTGTAAGACTTTGGTATGACTCGGCCCGGTTTCGAACATGCGACATCCTACATTCGACACCGACGCACTAACCAATGGTCCACCGGAGCGGTTCAAGAGTTTGAGGAATGATATTTATTAAGTACTGGTTCACGAAGAGAATATTTTACACAGGAAAGCATTAGTATTGTTGTCAAGTTTTGTTTTCCCTAGGAAGGATATTCTCCTCAGATGAATAACAGGAACTGAAATACGCGTGTCAATTGATACGCTTGTCATCTACGATTTTCCTGTCCATTAATGTTTGTTTCGTAAACCGGATATTTGTGGTCTGCACCGATAGGAATCATTTATAATTAATTTCCGTCAATCAATATCACTATTTACTGAATCAACGAAGACTCAAAGTGATGTAGAACATTACACGGCTTTTATATACAAAATATCTCTCTCTCTCTCTCTCTCTCTCTCTCTCTCTCTCTCTCTCTCTCTCTCTCTCTCTCTCTCTCTCTCTCTCTCTCTCTCTCTCTCTCTCATATTTAAAAAGATGATTTTTCAGCTAGGTTTTTTTTATAAATTAGATTTTTATCAGCATATGCCTATAATGGTTATTATTATTATTATTATTATTATTATTATTATTATTATTATTATTATTATTATTATTATTATTATTATTATGTGGATTTAAAGGACATATAGTTTGCCCGATTATGTAAGTTTATACTTTTGTTAAGCTATGTGGATATGTGTTCCTTTTCAAGAGAGATAGACAGACAGACAGACAGACAGACAGACAGACAGACAGACAGACAGACAGAGACAGAGAGAGAGAGACAGATAAAAAGAGAGAGAGTAATTCTCCCAGATTTTGGTATGCCCTCGCCTCCAGACCTCCAGACCTCCCGAATAATGATTGCCTCTTTACGTCCCATTTTCATTACAACTTGGACCCTACTGCCAAAACTGATGGATAAGAGGTCACATTAGAATTTAAAAATGGTTGCACACGTATGCAAACGCTTGCAAACTATAGCACATATTGCATTATCTTAGAATGATGTAAGAAGAAAATTTTATTGTGCTGAATGACATAAAAAGCACACAAGTATGTGTTAACGAAAACAAATACGGACTGTTAGGTAATAGATACTTGAATATTTTTTTTCAAATCTATCGAACAATTACAAACTCACGCGGTTTCCTTACCTTTCTTGTTACTGAACCTTGTATAAATATGTATTTCCAAGCCCACATTTTTAGATTAAATTAATGCAATACAACCCAATCAGTCATCACGAGCCGATTGTTTCCTCTTTTTTAAATGAATGATGCTGGAATGTAACAAAACGAATTCGACCTTTGTGATGACGATCCTGTCTTGATGACAAGTATATGTACATGTATCAATCTGATGCAATTGAAACACTTGTTAGCTGGCCATATTTATCATGAAGAATATGTATGTTTACAGCGAACGAAATCCTGCCATATGAACTGGATTTAATATTGGATGTTTGTAAACCGGACATGTTTATTAGAAGAAAATTTTTAAATATATTAAGTTTGTTTGTGTGTGAATGTGTGTGCTATGGATTTTTAACGTACCTTTAACAAAAATAATGTCAGTCATATCGCTATGATATCTTCATTGTGGCAGTTTCTAGTGATGTAAAGCACAGGAGAATCATACCGCAGATATGCAACACGCTATTACCCCCACCCAGACACATTATCCTGACACCAGGCTGACCAGTCCTAACACTGACCTCTTAATACTGAGCGCGTAATTATGCAGCTGTTAGTACCGTCTTCATAAGTTTTAGGTATGACTTGGACATATTTCGAACCCTCGACCTCTTGCATGCGATGCAGAGGCTCTAACCACAAGGCCATTGGAGCGGTCCGGACACAATGCATTACACTTGCAGCACATTTACAATACAAAAGTATTGTGGTACAGAATGCATCACATTTGTAACACAGTTATTAAATATGACTATATAATATAAAATAAGATTTCTAATGTTGTACATGAAGATCTGAAAGCGAATGGTTCAATGTCATATTCTGGCAAAGTACTGTATTACCAAAATCGCTATTTTTATCAACCAATCAAATGAAGTTTTATATCTTCGCGTTTAGACACTGAATAGTGTGGATGAAGAGCATTAACTTGTGCCAAATTATTTGACGAACTTTCAGATTTTTTAAAGCTGCATTTCCATTGGCTAATTCACAAGTCACCACAATATGACCCATAAACAATTATCGTCAGATCTTCACGTACAACGGCAGAAATCTGATTTTGATGCAATTTAAAATAGAACACCATATAGCTTAACGAATTAAGCTTGTTTGTAGTTGAAATTAGAAGAAATGCAATGAATCGGCATCGCAAACCTTCGCACAGTGTCAGACTGCTTCATAAATCTGAACCTGTCCTTTGATGAGGCTGCAATCTATTAAGGTAACAGTGTCGGCCCCTTTAAACTTTCTTAACTTAAGGCTTTGATGTGATCTTTTCATTTATTATTGTTTACTAATTAAAGATATTGATATATTTGTGAACTAGGTATTTTCTAGGTCGTTCTTGAAGTTGATGTCAGGCATGTACACCTTCCATAGTTACTCAGTAGTATGTTGATTAGTTACAAACCAATAATTGGCTAGGATGAAGAGCTAGCCTCCCATAGCAGTAAACACATAGGTTTGTGGCAAGTAAAATATCTCAAAACAGCTTGGATGACAACTATTTTCAACTCCATCAGCGTGCTTTAAACGCACTGTTTTGTAAAATGTCAACTAGGAATGCGCTTCAGTATGCACTGTGAGCATGGTGTCAAAAATTACTTTTAGACATTAAAATTGCAGGCATACATTTGAGTTGGGGTGCATAAACATCTTCTAATATGAACTGCATTTGACATCTTTGGTCAAGTGGATAATATTATAATGCTTTTTAATATAGGTATCCAAATATATGGACCTTTTTGACCTTACTTATGTATTTGATTTTTTATATTATTTTATACAAGGCCGCTGATTGCGACAATAAATTTATACATAAAAACTGGCCCCTGCCGACTAACGGGGTCTGTGGCGACCTTCCCTTTATAACATTACTTAAACCCCGCTGTACATGTGCCTCCACCAAATTTACTGATGGGCCAGTCTGTTACAATTCCAGAATCTTCACTGCAAATACGAAACCTTTTCCCCCTTTCCCACATTTCCTTGCACCCTTCCGAACTACCAGACAGTTTGCAGAGTTCATAATGCAAATTCCGTGACATATATGATACGTCTACCTACCGTGACATTATATATGACATTTGGTCAGAAAATATTGGATCACGTCACTGTAATGGACATTTTTGTACATTTGACCTTTGGATCCCTCTCCGCGGCCAATAACGGCGTCACTCTCACACTCAGTTCACGACTGGGCCATATGACAAACTTTTGTGAATCCATCGAGCAGTTTACATGGAAGCGTGGTAGGAGACAAAAGAACGATATAACACAACTTCCTGGACGATTTATAAGCAAAGGCATATTAATAAAGGAAGTCACGTTGGTTCCACTACATTTTTTAGTTTCATATTCTTTCAAGAATATAACTTTTAGGCATATTTTATAACTGCTTTGAATTCGCATAAGGAGAACAAAAATGGACGGTGGAAGGAGTGGTAGAGGGCATGGTGTAGAAGGGTAATGAGGCCGATAAATCAACCCCTTACTCGTGATGCTATAGATTAGTGGCTTAGGGGCTGATATTACATATTCAATAAACATGCAAATATCTGTAAAAAAAATTGACTACACACATCAGTTTACATTTCATACAACTATCGGTATTTCTCAAGGTTATGGAGCTACCGTCGGCTGAAATGTTCTTTTGGGGGCATGTATATTATTTTTCCGGAGCAAATCTTATATTTGGTGGCTTGTTAATCTACGTGTAATAATAGCACAACTTTTTTCCTGTGGTCATTTTGAATTTCGCGCTAAATATTCCGGTTAGCAATTACCGGCAAGTCTCTCAACTACACGCAGTTCCGTTACAGAAAGATTTGCATTTTAATGAACAGGTGATATCAGATCCACATATCCGTCCATGAGTATCAGCACAAATTTGGGGGTTGATTTAGAGGACTAAGGATCAACAAACAACCAATGAACCATCGTAGCACAATCAGCTGTACATAAGTCTCCATTTATTTAAAGTTTATTTTAAGCATTTCAACTGTGTATCGGTGAGTATTAAAGTTAGCTACAATTTCAAAACATATCCCTGGAACCCTTTTCAGTAGCGTCCAAGAGCGGTACTTGATGGAGTTATTTAGTTGTACAAATGTATGTGTACGACCCATGTTATACTGACCATCTTACTATCAGTCAGCACTTGTATGCTGTACACTTTTTTCCAGTTGGAGTCAGTTAACTAATCAGAGACAGATATATGCAAATGCCAGGAATCTATAAGTTTTGGTCAGTTTAAAACATAATTGGTAATAATTCACTCTGTTTACCTGTCCTTAATTGTGATCAAAAGAAAAGGATAAAACATGAAAGAGAAACCTGACACGCTATATTTAGCTTCCATTATTTATATTACCATTATTATATTTCAAACTACTGAATTCGATGTTATCATGTCATTTTTAAACTAAAGCGGAAAAAAATATCGAAAATAGAACAATAGCTTAAACATACTGATTTTTCCCAGGCTAATAAAACGGCAAAGATACAAAAATGTGTTGTGTGTTACTTTAAAAATTCATGACCTCCTAAAATAAAAACGGCACGAGAACTCTCTTAACAGGTTTGTATCTAGAAGCATGGCATAATTAATCCGTTTTTATTTTTTAATCAATTAAATCCTTAGTCTAATAATAGTCTGAATGGTGCTAGTGTCATAAGATTCTGCATGATCCCAACGTCATAATAGTCTGCATGGTACTAGTGTTATAACATTCTGCATGGTATCAGCGTCATAATAGTCTGCATGGTACTAGTGTCATAATATTATGCATGGTACCAGTATCATAATAGTCTGCATGGTACTTGTGTAATAATATTATGCATGGTATCAGTGTCATAATAGTCTGCATGGTACTAGTGTAATAATAGTATGCATGGTACCAGCGTCATAATAGTCTGCATGGTACTAGCGTTATAACATTCTGCATGGTATCAGCGTCATAATAGTCTGCATGATACTAGGGTCATAACATTATGCATGGTACCAACGTCATTATAGTCTGTATAATGCTATTGTCATCATTGTAGTCTGTAAGTAATGCATAATGTCTATAAGTACTAGACTCATAATAGTCTGCACGGTACCATTGTCACAATCATTAGTCCGTTTATACATTTGAACCCTTAAAATACTTAGTCATATAATAGTCTTCATAGTATTAGTGTCATAATATTATGCATGGTACCAGTGTCATAATAGTCTGCATGGTACTTGTGTAGTAATATTATGCATGGTATCAGTGTCATAATAGTCTGCATGGTACTAGTGTAATAATATTATGCATGGTATCAGTGTCATAATAGTCTGCATGGTACTAGTGTAATAATATTATGCATGGTATCAGTGTCATAATAGTCTGCATGGTACTAGTGTAATAATATTATGCATGGTATCAGTGTCATAATAGTCTGCATGGTACTAGTGTAATAATAGTATGCATGGTATCAGTGTCATACTAGTCTACATGGTACTAGTGTAATAATAGTATGCATGGTATCAGTGTCATAATAGTCTACATGGTACTAGTGTAATAATATTATGCATGGTATCAGTGTCATAATAGTCTGCATTGTACTAGTGTAATAATATTATGCATGGTATCAGTGTCATAATAGTCTGCATGGTACTAGTGTAATAATAGTATGCATGGTATCAGTGTCATACTAGTCTACATGGTACTAGTGTAATAATAGTATGCATGGTATCAGTGTCATAATAGTCTACATGGTACTAGTGTAATAATATTTTGCATGGTATCAGTGTCATAATAGTCTGCATGGTACTATTGTAATAATATTATGCATGGTATCAGTGTCATAATAGTCTGCATTGTACTAGTGTAATAATATTATGCATGGTATCAGTGTCATAATAGTCTGCATGGTACTAGTGTAATAATACTATGCATGGTATCAGTGTCATAATAGTCTACATGGTACTAGTGTAATAATATTATGCATGGTATCAGTGTCATAATAGTCTGCATGGTACTAGTGTAATAATATTATGCATGGTATCAGTGTCATAATAGTCTGCATGGTACTAGTGTAATAATATTATGCATGGTATCAGTGTCATAATAGTCTGCATGGTACTAGTGTAATAATATTATGCATGGTATCAGTGTCATAATAGTCTGCATGGTACTAGTGTAATAATACTATGCATGGTATCAGTGTCATAATAGTCTACATGGTACTAGTGTAATAATATTATGCATGGTATCAGTGTCATAATAGTCTGCATGGTACTAGTGTAATAATACTATGCATGGTATCAGTGTCATAATAGTCTACATGGTACTAGTGTAATAATATTATGCATGGTATCAGTGTCATAATAGTCTGCATGGTACTAGTGTAATAATATTATGCATGGTATCAGTGTCATAATAGTCTGCATGGTACTAGTGTAATAATATTATGCATTATACCAGTGTCATAATAGTCTGCATGGTACTAATGTCATCATATTTTGTTTGGTACGAATGTCCTAACAGTCGTCATGGCACTATATCACAGTAAAGCAATGTAATTATTTGTCTATGAAAACAAAATAGCTTCATTATAAGATCTTGTGGCATACGTTGAAATCAAATGTACTTTTTTAAATTCTGTCTGACATATTCTGACGGCTACTAGGAGATAAATCACATTAAATATGTGAAACCTGTTAGTTTGAATGATTATTTTGGCTTCGAAGTTTTGACGGAAAAATGTCCAGAAGAGGGCTTTGAAATTGTGAACAAACGGATAATTGAAAAGGATATGAGATCCAAGGATAAAATATACTCATCCGATGGTATGAATTATAGTATTTCTACCCCTATACCAACAAAAGTCCACTGAAGGGACTGCCACTCTAGTGAGCGAAAGGAAATTAATAAGAATTAAAAAATAAGACTGTTTCTTCTCTTTAACTGCAGAGTGTTGAAAACATCTGGAATATATTTTTCAGAGGTAACATATTTTCCAAATTAGCTGCTGTCGTTCAAGAATAAGATGTCAGTTTGGTGCCATTTTATTTAGGTTAATGTGAATATCATTAGAAGTCTTTTGACGCAATCCACATAAAGGTAATACCCATTCAGTGGGAGGGGTGAGTCATCATGGCAGCCAGACTGAATATGCCACGTACACTATTTTCATTTAGGACCAGCTATTTAACATCAGACAAATAACGTAGATATCCTTATAGTTGGAGTGTAGTGATAACAATATATTTAAGATATGGCTCTTCATTCAGGAATGTCAAAAACAAGATTATAAACATATTTGTTATGGCAGGAATTCTTGACGTCAAATATGCGGCATTGTGTTTAAGATCAACTGGATATCATACGTGTTCTTGTGAAAACCCTCCATCAGTATGACTTTTTCTTCAAGTAGTGTTGTGATAAACAGATTTTGAAAACGGCTGCTTTGGCGGACATATTGGATAGGATTCATTTTTATTTAGGACCAGAAAGACATCATTTGAATTTTTGTAGTGAAATCCCTTACTGATATGATCATCCATTAGGAACGAGCAGTGATACCGAGATTTTCAAAATGGCTGCCATGATGGCCATATTGGATATTAGAGCGGCAACATTTTCATTTAGGGCCAACTACACATCATAACGAGTCTTTTTGTGAAACTCTTTATTGGTATGACCATGTAAGAGTAGCGATACAATATTTTCAGGATGGCTTCTAATGGACTCAGATAGGCGCCCTTATCATTTGGAAACAACTGGATATCACAAAAAGACTTTGAATGAAAACTCCATTTTGATATGACGATTGATCTCTTAAGGATAAGTACCGATGACAAAATGTTCAATATAGCTTCTGTGGCAGTCGAATTGTAGGTCAGATCAGCGTTTTTTGTCCTTTATAACTAATTAGACGGAAGTCTTCGGATGAAACCCCATGCTAATAAGATTATCCAATCATGAAAGGTAGCGATTACAAAATTATGTTAATATGGCCGCTGCAGCAGCCATAATGAATGTCCATGCAACATCATACTTCGATTATGAAAATCACGAACACAAGGACGGCTATATACATGGAGTTTCAATACAATCCTTCATTCAGGACGAGTAGTCCTAAACATTTTCGAGATCCGAATACTTCCTTAACTTTATGCAACTTTCCATACATAGTTTGTTAAAAGGATAAAAACTTGAAATTGGCAATCTTGTTTGCAGACAATACATATTTCACATTCTTCGTACGTGAACATCAACACACCTTCAATGAATACCGACCTTTCCAAGCGCTGAAAACGCCAAATGTACACTGAAAACTGTCCACATTGTTTGACAGTGTTAATAACGCTTTTGCAACATTAGGTGAGCAGTTTTAAATTAACGAATGAAACAAATAAAGTTAAGGAGACATACAGAATACATTCTGTTTGTTTTTATACACTACGTGACGTAATTACGACACTTTTTATATCAAATTATGGCTTAATAACTTTGTAAAGCTCTCTCTCTCTCTCTCTCTCTCTCTCTCTCTCTCTCTCTCTCTCTCTCTCTCTCTCTCTCTCTCTCTCTCTCTCTTTTGATTTTTAAGTTAGCTTTAGCAATGTTTCATTCCTATTACTACGATGTCTACGGTGTGGCAGCTTATAGCGATGTCTAATACAGGTCACATTTTCATGACACTAACCTCTTTATGCTGCGCGCCTAGCAAAACATCTGTTAGTACAAATTTTATTAGTTTTTGGTATGACTCGTCCGGGGTTCGAACCCTAGACCTCCCGCAACCAAGGCGAACACTCTATGCACTAGGCCACCGGAGTGGTCCCAAATATGAATGAAAAAAAAAAAAAGAAGTAGAATCCATCTCATTGGCAGATGTATTAAAAAATGTAAGTGCTGATTTTATTTAACCTCAACCAGATATACCTTTGACGTTTATGTTTTTTCCTCCCCAATCAAGTGAAGAAAATTGTTGTTTTGAATAAAAATGATGAGTCATCGAATAATGAATAACTGTATGAATGATACAGAATCTTTATCGAATTTCGTGACGTCAATAATCTATTGAACCATTACAGCGCCGCAATTTGACCAATTTCACGCAAATCCGATGAGGTATAGGAGATAACAGTACAGTATAGTTATTTAATTCACGTGCCGTTTAATCCACTAATAAAATAAAATCTTAAACGCAACTACACCGACGAAGAGCAGTCATAGTATTAAGTACCAGACTGTCCTTGTCTGCGCTGTTTGTGGTATACATGACTGCAAGTCAATCATACAACTCTTGATCTACAAGCGCGAGGCGCTCTGACAGATCTACAAATACATTACGAACAGAAACCTGCGTATTATTTACGTGTGATGCAGTATAAAGCACTGATTTATCCGTAGTACGGACATTATAGGAAGCACGCTCTATTTAGGCTCTTCACGCTCAGCAAAGCCTGATTTAAGTTTACTGTATAATAATGTAATGCGATCACGCCCGTGAAGATGTCCATAACATGAAAAATTGTATACAAGTTGTGATGTCAACACAATGTAGAATTTTCGCTACATGGATCGAATACTAACTAGCAAGTAGGTGAATTTAAGATCAAGTTTGTGAGGCAAAAACCAGTATATAAGATCATCGACCTTGTTTTTAAATTTCTATTCAACTTTTTGTACTTGCATCTTTTGTACTGTAGATTAATCCTATACTAGGTAGTCTCGGTGGGTGGACAGGAATGACCCTTAAGGTATCACTCCGTTATTTATTATGCCTTTACTTGGTTGAAGTCAAACAATAGGATACAATTAAAACGAAATGGTCCTCTTGAGTTGGTTGCATTAGACATTGTCATTTTATCCTTTTTGTAATTATATCTGACTGTACAATATAAAAGCGAAACCCTTGAGGACACAAGGTACAAATTGCATTGAAAAATGGGAACCAGCCTATAAATGGGTGAACTTTAAATAAAGTATATACGGGTTTGGCTGACCAGGATTGGCTAATAATTTAAATCATGATTTAGGAAAACGAATCTAGTTTAAAATATATAAAAATAGAGACATTGTTTTATTGATGGAATTTCAGTTATTTAATAGTCTTGATTTGGGAATACTAATTACTAAAAATTAGCATCTGACCAATGGTGCGGAAACTAAAGCAAATGTTTTAAACATATACAGCTCCAGAAAATGCAGCTACTCACATCCTTTCCTCTGCACAGAAGCTGACGTCCAGGTTTCGTAAATACTAATAAATATACGTTTGGACATGAGCACTTCAAAATTTTAAGTTATTGAATTTTTAATATAATGGTGTTACATAGGCTACTATGGAAACTGAATTAGTACATGATTCCTAAATTGACCATCAAAAGAAAGTTCATCTCAGCTCTGAAGGTTGACCATTGTTGGAAAACAATGTTTAAAATGAGGAGCTGTAAGACACGTTTCTTCTCAAGAATAATGAACCATAAGATAGGTTAGTGGGTAACTTTGTAGCAAAAAATTTTCAAGATAATTGTATGCCATTTTAAAATTAATCCTGAGATAATAATGTTTTTACCACCTATTGGAACGGTTGAATTCGTTTCGATGTTGTTAAGATTTAGAATGGGTGATATAGAAAACAAATTCACCGTTGAGTCAGTATAAGCGACGACCTTCCTTCAAGTGTGGCGACGTTTCTCTAAGTGTGGCGACTTTAAAGATAAAATCCGATATAGAAGAGATCTGAGAGCGTAGCTAGTGGGTTAATTATCACAGACCTGACACCATTCGCTTGACAGACGGGATGATACAAAAATTTCAGTGCTTGATACATATATAATTTCAGTAATTATATATGTATCAAGAAAATAAATTCAACTGCAATACAATCAAACAGTAATGTAAAAGGTATGACACATTGACTACCAGAATGCAGCAACAGGCCGTTGAACTCAAAGTATACTGAAGGGCACTTAAGTCCGGTAGACCAGTCTACTACAGACGGTTTTTGAAGTCCAGTAGCCCATTATTCTACCGAAGGGCTTTGAAGTTTGATAGCGCAGTAGATTACTGAAGGGCGTTGAAATTAAGTAGCCCAGTAGGCTACAGAAGTCCGCATTTGTTGTTAACACTTACCTTAAAATAACTTACGAAATGTAATAATTGTTTATGAAACATAAAATGGTACAAAGAAAATATTAAACGTCTTAGCCGTCTTTGGACGACTACATTTTAGCTTATCTGGGCAATTTATCTGCTCTAGGTCCGATGGGCTACCATACGATTTTTACCTTTTGTTGGATATCACTGATTGAATTGATAAGTGATATGATAATACTGAAAGCTGTTTAAGCCGACAAAGTTTACAAACATCAATTACTTTACGTCAGAAGGGATAAAAGACACAGGGTAGTTTAGAGGAACAAACATTACATCTAACCTTATAAAACCAATCCATTTTCACACTAAATGACCAGTCTCAGTCATTACTCTGCTTTCCCTTCATTAAGTGATTTAAAACACAACAAAAACATCAGAAACTGTCAAAAAAGATCTACCATACACCCAAACAAAGAAATGGTTATATATTTGTATAAAATAACATCACAAGTCGATTAGCACGAACATGAACCCTAAGAAAATCACTCATCGATAGTGATTTGTCAAAATGTCAGTTCTCCATATTTTAATTTTAATTATATATTTTAAAACAGCTTAATGTTAAAACATGAACTGATTATTATTATGGTACTCATTTTGTCATCATTATTCATATGGAATGCATATGGATAATAATGACGTATGTGTGTCAAGGCTGATATCGGACTCCGGTACTTCGTAACATTTAAAACAAAATATCTTAAAAAAAATAAAAACAAAACAAAAACACGTATCTACACAAACTGATTGTTTTGCATTTTTATTTACAACGAATTATTTTCATAATGCGGATTGCTATTATAATTCCTCGATTCTGATGTTAACAAGTTAATCTTGCAATGATGGGCATACGATTTACTATATGTGACACTCAATGAGAGTTGTTGCGGGAGGTGGATATTTTATTTAGTTACCTAAATTGAACAATAATTAAATACGTGTTTGTTTTTACTTAATTAAAGAAAATTCAGCGCAGCAAAATTACGATCGCCCCACATTTCTCCTGACTATAAGTAGGCCCGGCCCTAGGGCAAAGTGAACGAGACAACCGTCTTGGGCCCCGCGCTCCTTTGCAATGCAGTGTTTTTGCTTGGGGCCATGTGCTAATCGTATGTTGCCTTGGGCCCCGCATATTCTAGGGCCAGGCCAGCCCGTAAGGACACTATGAACTTACCTAGCGTAAGTCGTGGCCCCTAGGGCACGATTACAAATATGCAGTTATCCGGCAATTACGTCTTTTCTATAAAATGTACGGGGACCCGGATAAGACATCTCCTAAAAAAACACCATATTTTTTACTTAATACTTCGCTGCCTCATATTATCTTTGTCCTTCCACTAGATTAACATTATGTTCTTTCAAATTAATCACAATTACCCTCCAGTTTTTATCATGATGATCTCAATTTATAATTAAGTAATAGCTTCGAGCTCCTATCTTCCCTCCAGCTATTAATTCAGTATATGAAAATTTAATAAATCGTGTCCAAGAGTAATATTTCGTTCCGTAAAATAAATATGTCGTTCCTCCAGTTGACATATTAGGTGTTACATATCTCAGTTATGTTTTTCTTAGTTGACGAGGCGAATTATCGTATTAAAGGAGAAAACATTATTTTGAGGGAACTAGCTATCAGTTGGACGGAACAGGGTATTATTTTGAGAGAGCAAAACTAATAACTCAAGGGAACGTTTTATTGGTTTGAGCCAACCAAATGTTAATGTCATGGAACAAATTAAAAATCCGGGGAACAAAGTGCTGGTCTGAGGGTAAGAAATCGTAATTTTAGGAATTCTAAAAGTACTTCATGGAATAGATCATTATTTTCAAGGAACACATACTAATTGGAAGGTAGGAAATATGAATTTGAGTGAAAAAATAATCTGATTAAAGGAAATAATACTCCTCACTTCGTGTAATGGTGGTGACTTCATAATTACATGATGACCTGATTTAAGACTTACAACGTCTAGTTTAAAAAATACCTTATATTTAACACTTAAGTTCGTAAGAATACCACAAGATGTGTGTGTATCTGTGTGTGTGAATGTTTGTGTATGTATGTATGTATGTATGTATGTATGTATGTATGTATGTATGTATGTATGTATGTATGTATGTATGTATGTATGTATGTATGTATGTGTGTATGTGTGTGTATGTATGTATGTATGTATGTATGTATGTATGTATGTATGTATGTATGTATGTATGTATGTATGTATGTATGTATGTATGTATGTATGTATGTATGTATGTATGTATGTATGTATGTATGTATGTATATGTGTGTGTGTGTGTGTGTGTGTGTGTGTGTTGCAGATTTGTAGCCCTAAATCACCTTTTCCCTCCCACCTACCAAACAAAGCAAAACAAACTATTAAAAATAAACCATAAACATCGTTGTTTGAATTCATGCATTAAGACATTAGCCTTTACTATTTAATATTTTATTCAGTCGTGGTCATTTAAACAATATAAAATTCAAGTTAATTGCGTTAAGTTTTGGCAGTCTGAAAAACTTGCATGTGTTCAGAACATGACACTCAAATTAAGGACGAACAGACAGAAATAAACATTTGCAACTTGCGCCTGGTTTGGGGAGTAGAAGAGATAATACAGTGAAAATCTATAATTGCAAACTCTCTATTGTTGTTGTTGTTGTTAAACGTCATTTTTCTGCATTAGATAGTACATGCATGGCCAGTATTACCAGTGTGCTAGACGAACCCGGAAAAATCTCGGGAAGAATCAACGACCCACGGGAGCTACCGGCGATCTTTCTTACACACACGCACTAGCTGAGCCTGAAACTCTAATCTATGAGAACTGAGGTGATATGCCAGTGATTTCTAAAGGTAAGCGCCTTAGACCACTAAGGCATCCTGGGCCCCACTATAAATTGGTGTGCTTAGAATAAATAAATAAATACTTATAAAATCGAATACGTTCTCTGCAATTCAAACCATACGTCCGGTGCTTATCCAACATGGTTTACATCAATACTGTCCTAACAGTGTATCCATATTGTCCATACTTTGTATTCATGCAGACCTTACTATGTATGCAGAGCCGTTTTAAGGCATAGGCACGCGAGGCACGTGCCTAGCACACACACACACCCCCGCAGCAGGGGGCTCCGCGATGGCACAAGAACAAAATTTCGGTGTCGGTTGTGTTAGTAGTTCAGTATTATATTAATAAATTTAACAAAATGACACACATGCACATGAAAATGCAATGCAATACTTTATATCTGAGACTGAGATACTGAGGCGCAATTCTGGTTACTTTTAAGGCTAGGGTTTGTGCCTAGAGACTCTAAAGTTCTTAAAATGGTATGCTTACTTCCCTTACCTAGTTTGCATGCTGTCACTCCGTTGTTATCTATGCTGCCCTTACTTTGTACCCATCCTGTCCTAATATTGTATCCATACTGTCCTTACTTCGTATCCATACTGATATTACTTTGTATCCATACTGATACTAATATGTACCCATATTATCCTTACTTGCTATCATTACTGTCCTTACTTTGTATAATGTACTTACTCTGTACTGTCCTTAGTTTGTACCCACCCTCAGCCTGTCATTACTTTCTATCCATACTGTCCTAATATTGTATTCATACTCTCTCTCCTTACTTTGCTATCCATACTAGCGTGACTCTGAGTATACTGTCCTTACCTTAATGACCTTATTTTGTTTACTATTCTTACTTTGTATCCATACTATTCTTACTTTGTATCCATACTATCCTTACTTTGTATCCATACTATTCTTACTTTGCATCCATACTATTATTACTTTGTATCCATACTATCCTTACTTTGTATCCATGCTATTCTTACTTTGTATCCATACTAGCGTGACTCTGAGTATACTGTCCTTACTTTAATGACCTTATTTTTTTACTATTTTTACTTTGTATCCATACTATTCTTATATTGAATCCATACTATTCTTACTTTGTATCCATACTATCCTCACTTTGTATTCATACTATCCTTACTTTGTATCCATACTAGCGTGACTCTGAGTATACTGTCCTTACTTTATTGACCTTATTTTTTTACTATTTTTACTTTGTATCCATACTATTCTTACTTTGTATCCATACCGTTCTTACTTTGTATCCATATTATCCTTATTTTGCTATCCATACTAGCGTGACTCTGAGTATACTGTCCTTATTTTAATGACCTCATTTTGTTTCCTATCCTTACTTTGTATCCATACTATTCTTACTTTGTATCCATACTATTCTTACTTTGTATCCATACTATCCTTACTTTGTATCCATACTATTCCTACTTTGTATTCATACTATCATTACTTTGTATCCATACTATCCTTACTTTGTAACCATACTATCCTTACTTTGTAACCATTCTATCCTTACTTTGTATCCACACCATCCTTACTTTGTACGCACACTGACCTTACTTTGTATCCATACTATCCTTACTTTGTAACCATACTATCCTTTCTTTGTATCCACACTAACCTTACTTTGTATCCACACTATCCTTACTTTGTATGCACACTGACCTTACTTTGTATCCATACTATCCTTACTTTGTAACCATACTATCTTTACTTTGTATCCACACTATCCTTACTTTGTATGCACACTGACCTTACTTTGTATACATACTATCCTTACTTTGTATCCACACTATCCTTACTTTGTAAGCACACTGACCTTACTTTGTATCCATACTATCCATACCTTGTAACCATACTATCCTTACTTTGTATCCACACTATCCTTGCTTTGTATGCGCACTGACCTTACTTTGTATCCATACTATTCTTACTTTGTATCCACACTATCCTTACTTTGTAAGCACACTGACCTTACTTTGTATCCATACTATCCTTACTTTGTAACCATACTATCCTTTCTTTGTATCCACACTAACCTTACTTTGTATCCACACTATCCTTACTTTGTATGCACACTGACCTTACTTTGTATCCATACTATCCTTACTTTGTAACCATACTATCTTTACTTTGTATCCACACTATCCTTACTTTGTATGCACACTGACCTTACTTTGTATACATACTATCCTTACTTTGTATCCACACTATCCTTACTTTGTAAGCACACTGACCTTACTTTGTATCCATACTATCCATACCTTGTAACCATACTATCCTTACTTTGTATCCACACTATCCTTGCTTTGTATGCGCACTGACCTTACTTTGTATCCATACTATTCTTACTTTGTATCCACACTATCCTTACTTTGTAAGCACACTGACCTTACTTTGTATCCATACTATCCATACCTTGTAACTATACTATCCTTACTTTGTATCCACACTATCCTTGCTTTGTATGCGCACTGACCTTACTTTGTATCCATACTATCCTTACTTTGTATCCACACTATCCTTACTTTGTATGCACACTGACCTTACTTTGTATCCATACTATCCTTACTTTGTAACCATACTATCCTTACTTTGTATCCACATTATCCTTACTTTGTATGCACACTGACCTTACTTTGTATCTATACTATCCTTACTTTATATCCATACTATCCTTACTTTGTATCCATACTATCCTTACTTTATGTCCATGCTATCCTTACTTTGTTGCCATTCTATCCTTACTTTGTATGCACACTGACCTTACTTTGTACCCTTTCCTCTGTGACTTTTATTCTGGAATCAGAAGAAGGGGCTGCTCGGAATCTACATTTATAAACACAATATAACTGCTGTGAATTTCGATGTTACTGTTCAACTTACAGAATAATTATTTTGAATAAGATGATACACCTTCCAACCTTGATTTCAACACCATGTATTTTACACCCATGCTGCGTTGTCCTAAATCCCTGTTGTATGCTATCTAACTGGATGGGGCAAACTTGGCGATATGGATGCACCGAATAAATAATCCAAGTTTATCTTAAACGAAAACCAATGTAAACTGGTGTAATCGTTCGTGTATGCAATTGGATCCAAAATTCACGGCTTTTCACCAGCATAGAATACATGTGAAACCTCGATCAATGGTTCTTTGGTCTTAAAATAATTTTATTTAACGAAGCTTTAAAAATGTTTCAGTCTTATTTCTACGATGTCTGCAGTGAGGCAGTTTACAGTAGTGTCTATCATTAGAGTGTAGCATGATGTCCCACCCAGTCACATTATTTTGACACCAGGCCAACCAGTCCTAACACAAAACGCTTAATGCTCAGTACCACTTTTATATATCTGTGACATGACTCAACCGGGGTTCGAACTCAAGACCTCCTGCATCGGAGGTGGATGCTTTGACCACTAATTTATCGGAGCGGCTAAAAATAAACAACATAAAAGAATGAGAAAGATAAGCCCTTTTAAATAAGCGTACATATGTAGTCTTTCAAGATACAAAAAAAGTTCTTTAAAAGGTTATGAAACAATATAAAAGTTGAAATATTTTTCTATATACCAGTATATATTTTCTTCGCTCAGGTTTAATATAGAACACAAAGGATTCCATTGCTATGCAAATATTATTTCAAATAAAAAATAAAATAGCAAAACTCGAATATATAAATTATTTTAGAAACTCAGATGCTTTTTTGGGAATAAAATAACAGAAGATCGCGTCTCGGTGAAGTTGACATAAATCGTCTCTTACGGAATGCAACACCTTCGACCTGAAAAATGTATTACTCAGTGGTCACTGGCACAGTATATATGCCAGTCGAGATTCACCCTTCAAGGGGCATGCATGGGTCAGGTTATGTGTGCCCCTAGGTGGGGGCATCTTTTCTTTTGTGTGTCCTTGTTTGCAGACAATTCTCAGTCCAATATGTGACTAACCAAAAATGACCACAATATTTTATATGGAGTCCAGGATACAAGTTCATATTACCTCTGAAAATGAGATCTTTGTCCCCCTACCTGGTGCATCCGTGGCTTGAATCATTTTTGTTTTTTTTTTTGGTCATCTTCTCACGTTTTTACTACATACCAAATACAAACACTCACACTCGGTCGGTGCGAATGAAGATTTGGATAACCTTGACGGACAGTCGGATATGATCCGTCACAATTTATTCACAAACACAGTGCCGTCTTAACAACATTGTAGGCTCTGGGCAAAGCAATGCACTGGGGCCCCCTACCTGCCCAGTGTGCCCATGCCTTAAGACGGCATTGCGCAAACGTCTCAAAATAAACGTGGAATTCCTGACATTAATATACATGTGTCTGCCATAGGGTAGTGATCGTTACACCCCAGACAGAATACTCAACGTCATCTAATTACACCCCAGATAGAATACCCAAAGTCGACATCGAATTACACCCCAGATAGAATACCCAAAGTCGACATCGAATTACACCCCAGATAGAATACCCAAAATCGACATCGAATTACACCCCAGATAGAATACTCAACGTCGACATCTAATTACACCCCATAAAGTTGACATCGAATTACACCCCAGATAGAATACTCAACGTCGACATCGAATTACACCCCAGATAGAATACTCAACGTCGCCATTGAATTACACCCCAGATAGAATACTCAACTTCGAAATCGAATTACACCACAGGTAGAATAATCAACGTCGACATCGAATTACACCCCAGATAGAATAATCAACGTCGACATCGATCAAACTTTTAAAACACAGCGCAACCTCTCTGACAGAGCCATCACTTGAAGCAAATAAGTTTGGCTGTTTAGAGGAATTCGTTTAGGGGATATATATATATATATATATATATATATATATATATATATATATATATATATATATATATATATATATATATATATATATATATATATATATATATATATATATATAAAGCTAAAACGACATTTTACAACCTCATGCAATATGGCAAAATATATATATCGGTAATAAGCGGAAACACAAAGCATGATCTCTGTCCTTATTTATATTTGTAATCTATATGGAAATTTTACCTCTTTATACCTCATTGAAAATAATAAGTGTATGCAGCAACGTTCATATCAAGACATAATGGGCAGACAAAAGTCTGCTAAGAATCTTATTGGGACTTGAATGCAATAAAACTGAAGTGTATATGAAGTCAAGATGTCAGTCATTGTGTTTTGGTCAATAAAATAGTTACGGTCCGCTTGGTTGAAGCAGATAAAAGAAGTGCCATTTTCGACAGATTTCATCTAACAATTGTTAAGCCGGGCCGTAGGATGGGCAAGGCCCAAGGCAGCAAGCGAAGAACGCGGGTCCACAAGCAAGTAAATTGCATTGCCGATAGATACGATAGCAAAGCCCTCGTCTTATCAATTGTCAGCGACGCATGACAAGTAGGTTACAACGTAACTGACTGATGCTTCTCTAACTTGCGTGTCGGCGGGATAAAAAAGCTAAAAAAATTCCACAAAAATAAAAGTTTTTTTTCTATGTAAAACGCCAAAAATGTTGTAGATATGTGCCAAAGCGATAAGGAAGTAGGAAAATGTGGTTAAACCTTGTTTGAAATTTTGTATGTTAACCTAGATTTCAGCAAAAGTGCTAGAAAATGTGTGACAAAAATTTGTCGTAAATACTCCTTAATTTCACCGCACTTCCCGCTGCCGCTTCGTACTTCTGAGATAACTATCAAACTGTAAGGCATTTTTCACGTAATTCTCTTAGTGAAATGAACAAAGGAGTAATTTTGTAAGCAATACCCAATCTAATTTTCATCATTTGGTCACTTGTCGCGGTCAGAGATCAATTCCCATTCATATATAGCTAGATCATAGAGCGATTCACATCGTTACTATAATCTTGCTTTTTGGAATATAGAAGAGTGCCAGAATCGTAATCCACCAATGGCGGGTTGTTACCCGCCTTGATGTCACCAGGGTGGCTGTTTCAGTGTTTCTTTGGAAATGCACTTACCTCCCAATCTATCCGCAGGATAAAGCCATGAATATGTACACAGAGCCGTTAAAACCAACAAAGCCGTGCAACCAAACCTTTCAGTGTGATTCATTTGTTAAACCGTGGTAGATACGAAGTGACCGTGGCCTGCGCGGTTCCTGCCTAAATGAGGTCAGTATATTGCCTAATCGCGTTTGGTTAAGCTATCGAGGCTTTTGGGAAGAAGCGTATTTCATACAAGGGTGGAGCAACAATAAAGGTCTATCTTATCTGACGTTGCAAGCATCTGTATTGTCGACGTTATAAACACCCGATAACTAAACGAAAATAGGATTGCCTAGAAACAAGACCTACCGTTATGAAAGTGCAGCGCCGAGATCAAACGAGATTTTAATGGTCTTAGTTCGAGTGGTCATTAATTCGTTGTAACCGCATAGTGTAGGACCAGAGGAAGCACGTACACGTCAATTGTGTGTATGTTTAGGATAACTGGTAAAATATTTCATCTTTGATGCTTTTAGTTGGTGTTGTTGTTTTGGGAGGATTTTTGTTGCTTATTTGTTGATTTGTTTTTATTGAGATTGTTTTTGTTTTTTGGGGGGAGGGGTGCCCTAGCATATAATGTGTCAATCCAAACTCTGACCGGTGACAAAAAACTGCTTATTATTCTTGTAGCACATCAATGCAGCTGAATGTGACGTCCGTTATCTAGTTCAACCGCATATCAGGCATTCACAAAATTACATTTTTGGCCAACATGAAACACCGCCAGATATAAGTGTGAGTATTCCACAAATAAACACAATTAAATAGTGTGTACTGCACAAATAAATCAAAACACTGTGTAATTGTGAGTATTACAAGAAAATTATCATAACATTATGTGATAGTGAATAATGCACAAACGAACAACAATGTAGTAGAGCGAAGTGCACAACTAAGGATCAGATTGTAATAGTGAGTAATGCGCAAATAAGGAGCACAAATATATAGTGAGTAGTGTACAAATAAGGAGCACAAAATATTTAGTAAGTAGTATACGAATAAGGAGCACAAAATATATAGTGAGTTGTGTACAAATAAGGAGCATAAAATGTCACAGTGAGTAGTGTACAAATAAGGTGAGCACAATGTAATAATGAATAGTGCAAGAACAATTTACACGTATTGTAATCGTGAATACTGCATCGACCAGCAACAATTATGAAAGAATGAGTACTACACTAACAAACAACATTATATAATAGCGAATACTGCAGGGACAAAAATATGACGTGCCAGCAAGAATTGCAAGAATAAGCAACATACAAGTGTGTGTATCCTTGTGTGCGTGTGTGTGATTTGGATTTTTAACGTATCTTTAACAAAAGCTCCGTCGTGTAGCTAGGTAAAATGTTTGCAGTGACAGTTCATAGTGTAGTCTGCAGCAGACGTGTAGGATCATGTCCATCCCAGTAAAATTATCTTGACACCAGGTTGACCAGTAATAACCTCTTAATGCTGAGCGCCACGCGAAGCAGCTGCTAATGCACATTTCATGTCTTTGGTATTTCTCAGACGAGGTTCGAACCCTCAATTTCTCATATTCGTGGCGGAAGCAATAACGACATGATTAATTTTGTTTTTTTAACTATAATAAGTTATACACGGTGATGACAATACATCACGATGACACATAATTTAACGAATTTGGGCGGGAAGAAAGGGTGGGTAGGTGGGAGTGCTAGTTCTCTTATTAAAATCAGATCTCCACCGTCTTAGGATAAAATCTGATTGCGACCGATTTGGGGTCAAACTTCTGGTGTCTTCAGAATTAGCCAATGGAGACGTAGCTTTCAGAAATATGATAGTGAAACAAAAATCATTCAGTACATATTGATGCTATTCAGCCGCACTGCGCAGTCTCCAAAACGCAAATATGTCACCAAAATATGACCCCTAAGCGACCGCTGTCAGATCCTCACGTAGGACAGTTGAGATCTGATTGTAATCAGATTGGTGTGTCCTACATGTACATCCATTCATATCGTGTGTGACACTTTCACGTTTTTAACTTGAAGACCGAAAGTTTGTACACCAAAAGGATTTTTTAAACAGATTTATCCCGAAGGTCCAGAATGTATGTACAATAACATTTAACAGTCTCACATTATGAAATCAAAAGGCTAGTACAACAAAAAGGTATTACACACTTTCAACTAGAAGGTAGATTTCTGCACAATTAAGAATGTTTTGCACATTTGTTCAACCAGAGATTTAGAGATTGTAAAATGTAAATGATTTATACGTTATATCAGTAAGTGTAAATATAGGAGGCAATGGACGCCTGTGTGTGAGTGCGTGTGCGTGTGTGTGTGTGTGTGTGTGTGAGAGAGAGTTTGGATTTTAAACGTAGCTTTAATTTTTTTTAGTCATGTCACTAAGATGTCTGCAGTGTGGCAGGTTATAGTGATGTCTAGCACTAGGGCATCATACTGAAGACAAGTAAAAATTATGCACCAGTCAGTCCTATTGCCCGCACACCAGGCCGACCAGTCCTAACGCTAAGCTCTTAATGACACGGCCGGGATTCGGACCTGCCACCTCCCGCATTCTATAAAGGTATAAATGAAATACGGATAGCTCTATTGAATACAAAACAAACGTATAAATACAATCATACATATCTTTCCATGTCAGGGTATTGTACTTACAGCTTTCCAAGACGGATTGATTGACATTTTTCTTCTCAGTTTCAACGATGAGGCCATTACGATGTTTAAAAGTAATCAATGTTCGACACGGGCTCTTATTTTATATATCCACGATGTTTGATGAACACAATCTCAGGCACGCCTCAGAAATCCTATTACTGCTCAAGAAAGTTAATACGGTACACCTTCATTCCAATAAGTGGAAACAAAAATCATTCAGAAAAATTAAACGCTCAACCTTTCTCCTGTTGCCCATGTCTTGTATTGCTACAATTCTCAATTCTTAGAAGTTTTTTTTTATCGGTTTCAAAATATAAACTGTCACGTGTTTTGTTTTCTAATATATGCAGTCTTCTGTACTAGCTGTCCTAAATAAATATCGTTCAATATGTTTTACTTAGTTTTGTATTCAGGACAGCAAACAAGCTGTATCAAAGAGTAAATAAAAAACAACCTTCCACGACAAATAGATATCATCCTTTAAAACACTGAATGGTACCAGCTGGGATAGGTGAAACATGAATTTGCCGTAATGATTTCTCCAGGTCTTGACTTGGATGATGTGTGTTGTATATTTTTTGTGTCTGCTTCACCGAGTTCTTCAAAGAGGAATCGGGTATTATAGTTTTCCAACCCAACTGATTTCCCGAATACCTATCAGGAAACAATGTCTGAGAAATAGTCTTTGCTAATATTTATCCACGCATTTCTTTTGTGTCATATCCGATGTCGATAAAGTAGAGTCCTGTAGTGTTTAACATTCTACCCAACCAATTTGATTGGCTGTTGCGGTAGAGTCTATACTGTCCTGAGACCAATTTAATCCAGCACCAGTCATTAAACTGGCCGCCATTCTGTTCTATGTGCGATTACGTATAACTGTAAGTAATTATTTGCCTACCTCACCATGGGTAATAACAGTGTCCATAAATAAACAAATCCTAGTTTTCCAGGACAAACCCCTTTGGGGTCATTGAAGCGTGACAGTTTTATAACGAATAATTGGAGTGCCGCGACATCGTTTAATGATACAGTTATAAAACTGAACATCGAAGGTGAAACGTGTTGTAATGAGTTGCAATGTAATACAAATTAAAAAGACATAATAAACTATACCCCGGTAATCTAGAATTCCGAATAAATAAAAGATTTGACATTCCTCGCATGCAGTATGCAAGTATTATTTCGTGCAGATATATTTATAACCACGCGTTTGTTTGTTGTTTTGGTGTCTTATGTCTTCTGGTTTACGTCATGGCACCTCCTATACACTCCAAGCACTACAACCAATTCAAAGTTACACCTGTTGAAATGAAAGCAATATGCGGCGCTACATTCTTTCTTGAAACGCTAGTTAACAAACATCAGGCACGTGCTCATTCTTTTGGATGATTTTAATAAAGTGTTGAACCTATCCAAGTTCTGTTTCTTTTCTATTTCACTGATAACGCACAACTGGTTCTATTAAGTAACAGTTCCATAAGTTGACAAATAAACGAGTTGACAAATAAATCCTATCCCCACTGAAAAGAGCATATAAAAATGACGATTTAGTCACAACGTAAACGTCGTTTTATATGCACACATCTTCTAAATATGTCAGAGTATACACACAATTCCATGCCGTTGAAAGAACATGCATGCTCAACGTCACGAACAATCGCTGACGTTATTTTGTCACAGCTTTGGAATGTCATCTTCTAGATTAACACTATCCAGGTGAAGTGCATACTTGTTTGTGATATTAAGTTTCTGGTTTTGTTGTATACTGCAGACGACAAAACAGATAGTTTCCTTCAATAAAGTAGTGAACACCATAAATACACCTGTCATATTTACCTGTCCTTTTTCAAAGTGAATGGAACGCGCACAGGTTATGCTTTTATAAGTGCGCAGCAATGACAAGAGATACGTTTAATGAAGACCATATACTGTGACATTCATTCAGTGCTTTATAAAGGTACGAAACGAATGATGTTATTCCATAAAAATTGCACTAACCTTTGCACAAAGTAGTTTATATTTCATATCTGAACTATAATTTACATTTGTTACGCATTTCCATACAAAAAAGTTCTCGAATTGTTTTCTGGACAGTTTCAACCTAAAGCTGAAACTAAAGTGCAACATTTGTCTAAAAAAAAACATTAAACATATTGAGATTCATATCTTTCGTCCTGTTGTATATTTATCTTCAGTAGAAAATATATTGATTCAGATATAATTTTATGTTGGCCATAAAACATAAGGCACTCCCGAAATCCAAGGTCAAAAGAGAATCAAGTCAAGCATCCAAATTTCAGTCAAAAGATGTACAAGGTAATTCAATCAGTCAAAATTAAATCCAGTTGAATCGATATGTGTATTTAGGCCTAGTATCAATAAAGGCATTGACAGAAACTCCTCTAAGCAAAAACACTTGCAAAATCAAACAAAGATAAAAATCCAATTAGTATTAGTTGGCGTGTGTACCTTAAAAATCTATATTTTCATCCTAGAACTGTAAGTAACCCGACCACTTTGTGACGTTCCGAACTGAAAGCGCTCCTTCAAATTCAGATTCAGATTTGTTATGACTAAATATGTTAACGCGTGTAATATTTGTTTCATAGCGATGCAATAATTTATCATAGAAAACGCATGAATTTATCATGCTCGTAGATCTCTCCTCTTTCAAGACATAACAAAAAGCCAATGTGCTTTCCAACATGTCCCGCAAAAACATTTGAAATTTTTCCTCGTGGATACAAATTTTGAAGTTCGCTGACATCGCATCTTTTGCAGATGATTGCGTTCAACTTTGAGGTACGTTCTATATCTACAGCTTTATTCCATTCATAACACGGTCCTAACACCCTTATTCAAATGTTTCGCACTCCAAGGTCAGAACACTATTAAAGCCAACCAAGAATCTGATGTTTCTCCGTTCTTCTTAACGCTTACGATCAGCATGCCTCCATTATACCCTATCCTGGGACACCGATGCGGTTGACGATTTTATATACGTACCAACGCAGGGATAGTATAAAATACTCTTTTGACAGTCATAAATATGTTGCGGTATATACAATTATTTGTAGTCACCTGTGGATGGAGATATAAATGTGCTAAGCGAGGTGTGTTTACCCCCTGTTATGACCTTAACAGGTGAGGAATATTTCACACAACGGTTACACGTATGATAAGTGACAAACATGCATGAACATTATACAGGCTGTTTGTATATAGATATATTTTTAATCTTTTTGGTCACTCATTATCTAGTCTGTCACGTCCACCACTAACAAACATTGTCCGCACTACCATCATAGTCAACAGTAACAGCGGAGGTTGTGTTGTTGGTAATAGTGATAATTCATTGAAGCCTAGATGGCCCAGTAGCTTGCCCGTTGGATTCTCGACCGGAAGTGTCTAGATCTTAATATTCCACTATTAATACATCCCGAATGGACTGCAACGAGATATCAAATTCCCTCGGTACAAAATAACCTCGGGCACACATAAAATTCCATTCGACCACGTCAAAATCCCCTTCCCTAGTCTAAATTCAGCCTTTTAAAAACCAACCCCTACTTATATCTTCTTACGTCGGCTTGGGCGCTTTGAAGACTTGTGTCAGTTTCCCTTGAATAGATAGATGACCTATAGTGTGCGCGTTAGATGTCACACCTTAACTTGATACAAGGAGATTCAGAGAGCTAATTAACCTTTTGATATGACGTCTAATTGCATGTGTAGGTGTTTTGTCACCTCACTTTCATAAGCATCTCTACCCATACTTTAATATATTGCATTGCATCCTCCAGCAATGTTTTTAACAGCTAAATTTTTTTGTATCCGGTATTAAGAAAATTCCGCAAAGACTTTGGGACTTTTTGTCCGAGGAATAAAAACTCCCATGAAAATAAATGATCAGTGGGGATTTGGTAACTTGGGGATGAAAGTAATTCAAATCTAAGTCATAAATTTATTTCATAAACATGACAACCCATAATTAGATTATATAATGATGACATCTCAGATTTTTCATTATTCCAGTATACCGTGTAAACAAAAAATACGCCAACATGATTGTGACAGTCTAAAAAGTTCAAAACGTTATACTGGAAAGGAGATTATTTCCCATCCTTCATTTTTCGTGAGGAGGTGAGATTTTAGCACAGATTCATGTGTTGCTGTGCCGTAAAGTACCATTTGTTATTTAAAAAATATAATTTTTGGTTAATGGCATTAAAAATGTTTTATCACTTTTTTCTTTTAATTAAATCTGCCTTCTATCAAATAATGTACAAACGAAGGAAGTGAATTAAGTGTTATTGCTACTTTGCATGCAAAATTGCTAGTTAATTAACCCTAGTATTTAGGAAAAGACAAGAATCATGAGGTATATCAAAACTATCACTCGAAACAATAAATAACAAAAGTTATTATACGGTATACTATCAAATAGGAAACTGTTACCTACCGTATACTTTTTATATGGTTTTTAAAAAAAAATGTACGAAAGTAACGCAAAACGACCTTGTTTTAGGTTTTGGGGTATATGCGTCTCTTTTTTTGTTACTTATTTGTATTCAACATGCTTAGATTTTGTGGTTTTTGTGCATTTACAAATAACAATTCATCTCTCTCTCTCTCTCTCTCTCTCTCTCTCTCTCTCTCTCTCTCTCTCTCTCTCTCTCTCTCTCTCTCTCTCTCTCTCTCTCTCTCTCTCTCTCTCTCTCTCTCTCTCTCTCTCTCTCTCTCTCTCTCTCTCTCTCTCTCTCTCTCTCTCTCTCTCTCTCTCTCTCTCTCTCTCTCTCTCTCTCTCTCTCTCTCTCTCTCTCTCTCTCTCTCTCTCTCTCTCTCTCTCTCTCTCGCACTCTCTCTCTCTCTCTCTCTCTCTCTCTCTCTCTCTCTCTCTCTCTCTCTCTCTCTCTCTCTCTCTCTCTCTCTCTCTCTCTCTCTCTCTCTCTCTCTCTCTCTCTCTCTCTCTCTCTCTCTCTCTCTCTCTCTCTCACACCAAGGGTAAATTCATTTCAGGCCAGGTTATATTTCATCCGTCATCTCGTGTCATCGTGAATTATTATCAAACGGTCGTAGTACACACTCCATGAATTGAGGTCAGCGAATGACTGATAAATATATAAGTAAATCAACCTAAAGAATTATCTCAATTGTAGGTATGGCATATTTAAAGGTGTAATAAATTACTGTTTTGCATGCATTCCATAGCTATAGTAGTTAGGAAAAACAAGGTTTTGAGCTCAAATACCCATCCCCAACCCCCTAACAAATACAAATTACCCCCTCAAATGAAGAAATTAAAAAAAGACACAAAAGAAAATGAAATGCTGTCCTTACATGATATAATAAGAGATGGAATTATTGCTGAGGTTTTATTTGATACAGCAGTACAGTATAGAACTAGAAAAGAAGGTAAAGGTTGGAATTTTAAAAGACTTCTTAGCAAATACGAAAGCGATCGAAATAAAACATTACTAGAGGAAACCTTTGGATCTGGAATTAAAGTTTTTACATCAAACGCATAAGTAGTAGATCGGCTATTGCTGTTGATATCCTCTAAAGAAGCCAGTAACTAAAGTGTAGAGATTGATAACGAAATGATTGATATACTTGATCATCTAAGATCGAACGGATTACTAACATCATCCGAATGCGAAATTTTACACCGCGATCTTATCTAAAATAAGAGTATAATGTCAACAACATTATTGCTCGAATCGTCATAGACAACAGGAAACTGCGTAAACTTTTCTGTGCATTATAATCCGCCAATATAACTTCATCTTGTAAATCAATATGAGATTGGATTCATTTCTTGTACTTGTTGGAATGCTATGCATAAAGTGAAAACTGGGGTCAGCAATGAAATTTCAGTTACTCCGATTACAGCATCTTCAACGAGAACACTAAAAATTATACAAGGAGCTTATATTGCCACTGATCTAAACAAGACAATCAAAGAGCTCATAACAAAAGCTGGCGGTGTGGCTGACAATTTTGAGTTAACAGTGAATTATAACAATTTGCGAGCTAGGATAACTCTGAAAAATATGTTAATCGGTTTAGAACCAAAGGAAAGAAGTATTGCACAACTGTTAGGATTTGCTGAAAAAGGTTACAGTGCTCTTGATCAAGCTATTACGTATGAACTGCCAGTAGATATAACAGAAGTAAATACAATACTTGTAAATTGATATATTGCTTCTGGATCTTACTCAGCCAAGGGCAGCAGAGGACAAACAATCTACAGTTTCTCATCAGAAGTTCCACCAGGATCGATTATGCAAATTAATCTACGTCAAATTATCTATTATCCAATTAATCTCAAAAATCAAATCACAAGCATCACAATGCAACTCACAGTTCAGTCCAGTAGACAGATCGATTTGAACAACGAAATCGTCACGTATTATTTACACCTACCCACTGTGTAAGCCCGCAATTTTATAACATAATTCGATAGATGAGACGAGGAAAAGTTTATCGAAGAAAAAATCGTAGATGGATATTTTTGAAATATATTTACAACAATTACAGAGAATATTCCAGGAATTGCGCGTAATGTAGCGCTCATTGCACTCGACGCAGCTAAATCTTTCTCTACGGAGGCAGCTTCTTCAGCAGGTACTGCAGTAGGGCAAAAGATTGCTGATAAGATTAAAGGGCCTTCCACATCGGATATAAAACGAGTAATATCAGATATTGCGCCCACAGAAGAAACAAAACGAGCTATGATAGCTACAACAAAAAAAATATTTTCGCCGAGTAGTGAAAAAATAGTACGTAAACTCGTAAACAAAACAAAACCGATAACACCTGCTGCCTTTTAATTTTGTGTAGCGATTATAAAATAAAATGTCATTTAAAAATTCTCTCGATCTTGCCGAATAAATTAATACTGACGACACTATAACAATATTAGAGTACGTCGAGTATCTGGACGAAAACTCAAACGAACCAAATAAAACCGGGGTTAGAACTTTTACCACAAGAGACGGGGACTTGTTTCTACTACCGCATAAGGCAATGTTAGAAGTGCGTGGCCGAATACTAATTTCAACAGGTGGTGATACTGCAGCTGAAACAGAAATTGCTCTCGTCAATAACGGTTGGAGCTTATTTAAAAGTGCAAGATACCAACTAGCCAATCAAAGCGTATAAGATATTTCAATGCATTTACCCATATCGATTACAATACTAAATATCGTTTCGTTTGGCGATGATTATTCCAGATCAGTGGCCTCAAATATGATGTGGTTTAAAGATACCTCGTTTGGAATAACTACCTCAGGCTAGTCTATTTCAAGTGGTGCTTTTGCACACAGAGCTAATGCCGACGCAGATGTTCTAATTGTAAGAAATTTTCTTATTGCTAAGGCTGTAAAATTTGTATAGACGCACCAGCTGCAGGCGCTAACGCAGACGCTACAAGAGCCTCACTCATCACCGCTTGTAATTATCTTGGTATAGCTCCACCAGGTGCAGCTGCATATGGCGTTGCGATGTTAAATTTTATAAATGGTGTTATTAGTACACGTTGCATAAGATATAACGAGGGATTCGCTAAACGAAAAGCATTTGCACCATAATCTCGCCAAAAAACGATGATGCTGCCCTTAACACATTCTTTGGATTTTGTCGTGATTGTGATAAAGTTTTTCGAGGAATAAAACATACACTAATTTTAGATCTAGCTGATCAAAACGATTGCATAATGCGTGCTGGTGGGGTAGCCGCAGGTCAATTTGCTATTACAAGATTAGCACTGTCGATTCCTCGGGTTGTTACTTCTGTACAAAAAAAGATAGAGTTCGAATCTTTACTAGCCACCTTTACAAAAAAATACACTTCCAACAGAACAGGATTTATTAAACAGTCATTCCCAACGCGACTGATTACACCTGGTGTGTAACGACCACTCCCTGCGAACAACTACCGAGACAATTGTTCGTCGTATTTCAACGATAAGAATGTCGTAGCAATCAGATAATGAACAACTCCGTATTCGGTATCCCAAACGTTAGACGAATATTTGTGAGGATCAATTCCAGACAATATCCCGAACGTGCCATCGAATGAAATTTTGCTGACGATCAAACAAAAAACATCTCTAGGCTGGACATGTATATCATGGAAGCAATGCAAAAATATCAGGACGCGGAAAGTGTATCTCAAATATCAATAGAAGAGTTTCGATCGCTGTACCCAATCTTTTACTTTGATATATCAAAGCATTTGGAACGTGTTATGGGATCGACTGCAGATATTGAGGTCACGTTGACGCTTGGCGTACTGCCAGCTGAACAGTATAATGTATACGCGCTTTTATTTAGTGATAGATTTTTGACCATCGATTCGACCAAAGAGAGAATGACTGTACAAGTGTAATCTAACAATCTTGATATAACATCATGAAAACCAAATACACAAATCGAGAAATATACCTAACATCTAGTCAGGTTGAAAAATTATCAGCAGCTGTTGCTAAACGCAGCCCTGTTTCTTTAATGATCTCTCCAGCGACTTCAAATAAAACTTAAGTAAAAGTCATGCTAACGCAACAACAAATCAGTATACTCGATCTTAATAAACCTTTTGTGCCGAAACTATCTGTTTCTAAGGTAAACGCAATGTCAAAACAAGGTGGATTTTTTTTGAACCAGCATTTTCCGTGACAGCTAGCATAGTTTTACCAATACTTGGTACTCTAGAACTTGCCGATGCGTCAAGAGCAGTCTCTGACGCAAAGAAGAAAGCAGCCGAAGGTCGTGAAATCTATGGTTAATTTTATGTAACAGTATAAAAAAAATGCAAACAAATAAAGTCGCCGAGAAAAACAGAGTCGTCTAAAACAAAACGAAAACAACAAAACGCAAACAAGGAGGAATTATTTCTTTCGCTCCGCTGCTAGCAGGATAAGCGGGAAGCCTTCTTCCAAACTTACTAGGAATCGGAGGCGGAATGACTCTACCAGGGACCAGACGTTATTGAGTAATTTTGACATCATCGAAAATTTGAAGGATGTTGTTGGATTTCGAGGAGTATTTTCCAAGGACGAACTCGATAACGAACCAGCAGGTGGTTCGTGTGTTGTAAATATTGAATATATCAACGATGGCTCTGGCACCCACTGAGTTGCTGTCCACGATAACAATTGTTTTGATTCTTTCGGACTTCATCAGAGCGATCTCATAAAAAATAAATTTTTAAAACATTTGATAAAATAAATTATTCGTCTAATCAGCTACAGTCGATTGGAACATCGCTTGTGGTTATTATTGCGTCATGTTTGTCAGCCAAATGTACCAGAGTAAAAACTTTTTTAAGTTTATTTTAAAATTTGATGAACAATCTTCTCAAGCGAATGACTAGATTGCAATCATTTTTATCTAACCTTTTAAGTATAATAATGTCAACATACTGTCTCAAATGCAAACCTTAAACAGAGAATAAGGATGAGACGAAAGAAAATAAACAACAAAAAAAACTAATAGAATAATGCTAAAAAGTATTTGTGTTATTTGTGGTAAAAAAAAGTATGTATTTGACATCTGGAGCTGGAATATGTCCAGACAGAGTTATATTATTCAATGATTAATCTTGTGAAACGTAATAAAATAAAATGGAATGCAACTGCGATTGTGACAAAGATCGAACAGGATAAAATCGTCACGTAAAGTCATCATGCAATCGCCATGAGATCATTGGTAGCGGAATCGACATTCACAAAATTATTGGTAAATTACCAAAACCAAAAGGCGGTTGGACCTTGCAAGGTCACAGGTATACCGGACCTTATAATCCGCTAGATCAACAATTAGATGAAAACGATAATCCTTTGCCAGAACAAGAACCTTACAATCAAGTGGATGCAATAGCAATGCGTCATGATATCTGTTATCGTGATCATGAAAACTCGAAATCAGATTGTGATAATGTAATGTTAGACGAATCACGTGATATGGAGCCAACAAACATGAGAAAACGTTTTCATAGAAGATTTGTTCAATGATTGGGGCAAAATATAAACTTAGACTTGGAACAGAATTATGCAATGATCTTGAAGTCGAACCACACGACCAAAAATGTTTACAAGACGTAATGTTGTCATTTTAACAATAACAAAATGTATTTCTTTAACGTTGCAGATGTTTTTAGCAAATACGCTTTCAGTGTAGCTGTTTCGGATAAGACAGGGGCTTCAACGACTGATGCGTTAAAACAGATAATAACGAGTACAGAAAAAAAATAAAATCAGGACTGATCATGGAGCCATGTTTTTTAGCAAAAAGTTTGGGCAGTTTCTAGAACCAAATAATATAAGAAACACGTTACATGAATCGAAGGTAAAAGCGTTGTTGTCGAGAGATTTAATCGCACGTTAAACGAAAAAATACACAAGAATTTGACAGCTAAAAACAGCAACAGGTACATCGATGATCTTTCAAAATCGTTGACAAGTACAATAACACGAAACCTCGAACTACTAAACTATTACCAATCGATGCTATTAAAGATCCAATATTAGCAAACAAAAACATGTACCGCAGACATAAATTTAAAGTAGGTGACACAGTTCGGATTTCTCTGACCAAAAATTTATTTGCAAAGGATTTACTCCAAACCGGAGCGCAGTAGTATTTGTGGTTGGTAAAATACTTTTAACAATACCTGTAGCATACGTGTTAATAGATCTGGCTGGGAAACCGATCGTTGGCAGTTTTTACGAACAAGAACTAAGAAAACTGAACAAGATGTTTCCGTGATCAAAAAAATTATTAGAGAAAATGTGATAAAAGCTTAGTGAAATGGCGTGTGTATAGCGATAAATTTAACAGTTGGATTCCAACCAAATAAATTAAGAAATAATGTTATTATAAATTTTCTCGTTTTTTTGGTTGATAGATTTCCATTTTACTGGTTTATATAACGATATTTGAGATTGTCTGCGATCGTTAGAGATGTTCGTTAAGTTTAAAACTTTGACAAATACAAAATCAAATTTTAAAATTTTCTATCGGCATGGAATTTTGATGTTTAAGAAAGGTTTCATCAGCTGCCAAAACAGTTGTTGTTCAGCAACAGTAAAATTAAATTTATAATTTTTTGGCAATTTGATAATTGACATCATATTTTCCAGTGGATGATCTGCCGTAATTAGATCTATCAACAATGGTGACCATTTCATCATCATCAGATTTGTCGTTGTTATACAAAATATCATCTTCGCTATAAGCAACAGATTTGTCTATCATATCGTTAGAGATTGTAATATTATCTATGTTTTTATCGCTGGCGATATTATTGCTACTATCTTCTGCGTATAGTTCAACTAGTCGTTTCGTCAAGTCCATTATTATATTTTTATCTAATTTGTTGTTATAAGATGACGGGCGAGGTAAAATATCACCAAAATGTTAATATAATAAATTACAAACAACTAGCCAAAGCGGTAAGAAAATGCGTGTCGAGTTATAGCGCATATTCCGTTGACGTTATTGCAATGCAAGGTGATTCTCAAAAAATATTACTAACAGCAGCAGAAGCAAATAGAATTAAAGAAAACGCAGTAACAACGCTAACATTAATCGTAATGATATTATAGCATTTCCTCGTCATTGTTTGACTAAAACCGAGCTATCAAATATTTTTAATCATCATATCTAAAAATAATACTAGCATCGTATACGCTAGAAAAAGCTGATATTGTTACTCTATCAGCTAGGACTGATATTAAAATATTTCACCGCAGCTGAAATTGATTTAAATTTCATCTCCTCGTCCGTTTCGAGATTTAACGAAACAATATGTTTTGCTGGACATCAAAAATTAGTACCACCGCCTTGTTCTTATCTTACATTTTCCTGCTGCGTAACGAGGTCCAAATTCCACAGTTGATTGTCAGTCTTTACGTTATTGATGTGATTAATAACCAAACCATTGGGTTTAGATCCATTAAACACCTCGTAAACAAAACGATGACTATATTAATGAACATGATCTGTCGATGTTCCTCTATCAGTTACCCTGATATACCCAATATTGCTCATAGTACCAAGAACTTTTTTAGTTTTTTTGTTTCTAATAATACCGAAATCATTAGCCTCGTAGAAATCAAAGACTGGGTGCGGTTCATGTTCCGTGCGGAGTAGCTTACAAGATAGTTTGTTCTACTAATTCGAGATTATCTAAACCAATCAAATCATATCGTGGTAAAAATCCAGCTGTCTGGCTTCTCGAAAGTTGATTAGCGAAGTTGATCACATATTTACTCGTTTGAAAAAAAGTAACTTCCAATGATTAAATTAACACCTCAGCAAGAATCTGATCACAAGCGAGCAGAAATTTGTTATATTTGTGAAAAAGCTTTTGACAATGACAAAACAGTACATGACCATTGCCATTTGACTGGACAGTACCGTGGAGCGGCTCATGATCAGTGCAATTTTAAATGTCATGCTCCAGATTTTATTCCAGTTATTCTTCACAACTTTCGAGGATATGATAGTCACATTAACGTAGAAGCTTTTGGTGCTCCTAAAATAATAGCTCGTCTAAAACTTGAAAACATCATCAAATGCATTCCAAATAATTTTGAAAAGTATGTCAGTTACGCTAGGTAAATTGCGTTTTATTGTCAGCTTGCAGTTTATAGCAGCATGGTTAGATTAGCTAGTAAATAGTTGTTGTTGTTGTTGGGCTTAACGCCATTTTCAGCACACGATAGGCTATTCATGGCGGCCAGTATTAAATAGTAAATTGTTGTAGTAAATTTGATAACCTAAGAGACTGTTTTGGAGAAAAAATTAATCTATTGACAAAAAAAGGAGTATTTCCTTAGGAGTATCTCGACGACTGGAGTATATTTGATGAAACATCTTTACCTGACAAAGACAAATTTTATTCGCAGCTGAAAAATGAAAATATCATCGATGACGAGTATAAGTATGCACAAGATATTTGGAAAAAGTTTGATTGTGTGACATTTGGTGACTATCGCGATTTGTATTTGAAAATTGACGAGTTATTATTAGCAGATGTTTTTGAAAGTTTTCGTGAAGTGAATCATAATAATTACGGACTAGATCCTTGCTGGTATTATCCAACCCCAGGGCTGTCATAGGATGCTCTGCTAAAGTTAATAAGGTAAGGTTAGAATTACTGACTGACGTTGACAAGTTCAATTTTATCCAAAAAGGTCTCAGAGACGGTATTAGCGTGATAACGAAGAAATATGCCAAAGCAAACAACAAATACTTAAAAGAGTATAATCCTAAGCTTCCTTCGAAGTATATTATTTATCTAGATAATAACAACTTGCACAGGTATTCAATGGCAGAACCAATGCCTTTTGGTGGATTTCACTGGATCCCAGCTGATCGATTTCTATCGGAGACAGAAAAAAAGATATCCGACGATGTTTCGTATTTCGTTGAAGATGATCTCGATTATCCAACTTCGCTACACAAATTACATAACGATTACCATTTCTGCGAGGAATCAATGATAATAGATTATAGTTTATTATCCAAGGAACAACAAGTGTCAGCATCACCAAAACAATATTCTATGGTCAAAAACTAGTACCAAATTTCCTTAATAAACGTAATTATGTTTTGCATTACAAAGTTTTAAAACAAGCAGTCGATGCCGGCCTTGTGATGGGAAAAGTTCATCGTGTACTAAAATTTAATCAGTCGCCGTGGATGAGAGGTTACATTAAATCGAATACTTCAAGACGAACTGTAGCAAAACTGATTTCGAGAAAAACTTCTTTAAACTGATGAACAATTCCGTTTTAGGCAAGACGATGGAGAATACCAGGAAACGTGTAAATATCGAACTTGTTAGAGATATTCATTGTACAAACTTGTCAGACAATGATTTTGTGAGCATGATATTCTTGCTGCGATAAAAAGAAGAAAAATAAATCTAAAGCTAAACAAGCCGATCTACGTTGGAGCTTCGGTGTTAGATTTATCAAAGTGGTTGATGTACGATTTTCATTATAATTTTGTAAAAAATCAGTGGCCTGCCAGTAGATTATTGTTTAATGATACCGATTCGCTCATATATGAAATCTAATGTGAGGACATCTATCAGGACATGTACAATCATCGACATCTGTTTGATCTCTCCGATTACCCACGTTGCAGAAAATTTCATGACGACACAAATAAAAAGGTTATTGGTAAGTTTAAGGATGAAATGAACTCGAGCACTATCAAATATTTTATCGGAATACGCAGCAAAATGTATGCCGAATTGTTAGACAATAATAAAATAACGAAAAAAGCAAAAGGTCTGCCTCGAGATTTTTTAAAATAGTTTATGAAATTTGATAATTACAGGTATGCGCTTGATGGCGGTGTTAGTTTTATAAGAACTATGGCTCTTCGGACTAATCCGTCATAGGCTCAAAACAGCTGTCATTATCAAACGTGGATTGAGCAATTTTGATGACAAACGTTTTTGTAAAAATGGGGTAGATACACTTGCACTTGGGTATTGGCATGATAATAGATATATACTCGACATTATCTTTTCCGACTGAAATTTTATCTAAATTACAGAAATAATGTTTGAAAATTTGACAATGACAAACAGCTACAATAGCAAGATCAAATATTTAATGATAGATGGCAAACAATTGACAATTGAAATTAATAATGAAACATCAGGTATATGTTTTATTGGAACTACTGACAAGCTAAAACTTTAATTTATCAGGTATAATAACAGCGAATATTTCAATTACCTCGAGCAATTGTATCAAAAGTTGCTAACGGAATTTAAAAACTTTCAAGATCCGATCAGTCAACAAAAATATACTAAACTTACAATTGATCTTGATCAGTCAAAGGTATATTTTATCGACAAAATATATCCTCTTAACAAACAACAAATAAAAGATTTGTTGGAATCTCGTCGCTGTGTGAGCGGTAAAGTAAAGTTTAGTCTCTATGATCGTGATAATGAAATATTACTAATATCAAAAGTTGAAACATTAATCATTGGAGATGAAATCACTTTCCCGATTCACGCGGTATAATACGTCCTCTCCATTGAAAGTGCAGCACGTTATTGAGTTTAACACATCTCCGCATGACAAAGGCAGTTGCCTAGCTCGGTTGTCATGGAGATATTATTTTTGTAGATTGCGGATCGGCTTGGCGTATTGATTAGGCAACATCTAAAGTTATAGAATTATATTATAGCTCAAAATCTTGTTTTGGTTGTGTGCGTGTGTGTGTGTGTGTGTGTGTGTGTGTGTGTGTGTGTAAATCATTTGGTGTGGGATTTTTAGGACAGAGAGAGGGGGTAATTTGTATTTGTTAGGAAGTTGGGAAGGGGTCTTTGAGCTAAAAACCTTGTTTTGGTTTTGAGTGTGTAAATCATTTGGGGTGGGATTTTTTGGATATAGAGAGGTGGTAATTTCTATTTGTTAGGAGGTTGGGGAGGGGTCTTTGAGCTCAAAACCTTGTTTTGGTTTTGAGTGTGTGTAAATCATTTGGGGAGGAAATTTTTGGACAGAGAGAGAGAGGTTAATTTGTTAGCAGGTGGGGGAGGGGTCTTTGAGCTTAAAACCGTACTTTCCCTTACTACT
>JAEAOA010000067.1:152500-200000 GCA_016746295.1 Potamilus streckersoni | reverse complement strand
ACGTTTGTTCGTTGTATTATTAGCAAAGGTATGAAGGTGGAAATATAGAAATGAGTAAGATAATGTAAGCATCAGGGGGTTATGAAAGTGGAAATATAAAAATGAGTAAGATAATGTAAGCATCAGGGGGTTATGAAAGTGGAAATATAAAAATGAGTAAGATAATGTAAGCATCAGGGGGTTATGAAAGTGGAAATATAAAAATGAGTAAGATACTGTAAGCATCAGGGGGTTATGAAAGTGGAAATATAAAAATGAGTAAGATAATGTAAGCATCAGCAGGTTAGATGGGCCCATAGAAGAAGGACATACCTGTAACTTGTACTAAAAGCATGCAATGATCGTGTAGCAGATTAAGCGTAGCTGCCAAGTGTTCCGTATATTTCCGTATTTGTCGCTCATTTTGGATCTCAATACGTATGTACGTTTTTTTTGTTTTTAAAAAACTTGTTTTTTAATTTAAAAAAATAAATAAAATATTTCCTTGCAATTTTCTGTTTAGAACGGGCATCCGATTCAATTGTGAAAGTAAATTTATCACATATATCTAGGAATATAGAATTCTCGAATATGATTGGTTCATTCGAAATCGAGGCTACCATACCGATTCGTTTACCACCATATAGGATTGCGCAAAGAAGTTGCCGCTTTTATTGTATTTCATTTTCCTAATAGTCAGCGTCTAGTCATGTTGAAAAGGAAAGCAGAAGAATGAGAATTTTCACCAGCAAGGAAAAGAATGCAGAACTTAAAAGACGGTTGTGCCGTTATATTTAAATTACTGAAGTCATTTAGTAAATGAGAATACTTTGTGTTTAGTAAGTTCTGTAATTGTGATTTCGCTATTGGCATGGGGCCGCCTAGGATTAAAATAAACCGCATAAAAAGCTAAATTTAATTTATTTTTTCATCGCCAATTAAATCGCCTGAATTTACGACAGTTATTAATACCAATTACAACCTTGATGTAATTCAATTGAAAGTTCATTTTACTAAATTTCATTTAAAAAATGAAATTCCTTTTCCATTTGCAAGTGTTGCAGGTGATTTATTTCGCACTTTTTCCAGACAGTAAAATCGCAAAGGATTACACGTGGGCAACAACGAAAACAGTTCAGTAGAAGAAAAAAATGTACATAATTGAGACCATAAATAACAATTGTACGTTGGAATCAATAATGACTGAAAAAACAAGGCGTGGAAAAGGCTCCATAAATAGCCTGGGTCTGAGTGTGTTGCACTCTTGCACCGTCTGATGGCGTTAAATAATTAAGTGATTGTCTTACTTCACTGATGGAGATATATATATATATATATATATATATATATATATATATATATATATATATATATATATATATATATATATATATATATATATATATATATATATATATATATATATATATATATTAAAGTTTTGCAAATCAGTATTTGTTCCCGAAAAAGAAACATCATTTTTTGACTATAAGCAGTCAGTATTGTATAATGTTTAAATATGGGGTTGACAGCTTTAAATTGAGGGTCATATCAAATCAGGGTTCCATAAAAATGTCTTGCTCTCTTTTAAATTTATTCTTCGTTTATGAATTGGCCCCTTTTAATTTAAAGAACGCATATCTTCTGAATAAAGATTGTGCGTAACCTGAAACATAGATCAAGTGTACCGTGAAATGTTAACCTGGTCTAAATTATGTTTTTATTAACTTTCATGTGAAAATAGCGCGGGCAGAAAAACAAATACCGTTCCACTTATGATATAGTCAGAGAGCGTTGTAAGTAAACACCAACCCACTTCCTCAACTGGCCTCTCTCAGCAGACTTCCCAAAAACAAAACAAAATTCTTGTTATAATTAAACCCAATTATGCAATTATATTATTTATTTTAAAGTAGATAATATAACCCGTAAACATACTGAATAATAAATTGTGTGATATCTGATTTTGTGTCCTAAGGTTCCATCCACATCATTGTGGCTTGGTTAGCACTTTATAGGTGTCCTCTCTTAATATCTGTTTTGCATACCCAAATATTTATTTGTTAAAAAAGTGACTTTTCGATTCGAGGTTTCTATGCCTACGGGTTTCCGGTTCCGTACTTACATCCCTCCAGGTATTGTACCTGTTGGTCGATTTTCCTTCTCCTTCCACAATTTAAAGGTACTAATTAGTTATGACTCATGCCAAGAGTCGTACTGTAAACCAACTAGGTAATTTTACTTTATATTTTTGTTTCTAATATAACTTTGACATGGATGTTTCCAAACGTTCAATGCCGTCTTTATTTAATCTAAACCTATCTTGGCTTGCGGCTGGTGTGTGCGTCTCTCTCCTCTCTTTCAGTGTCTTCTCGGAGCCATATCACATACAGACAACAAATAGACAATGTAATTTAATGTATCTTACCTAGTGTTCCCTGTATATTCCAGTAATGTCTGGTGCAGATACTCCTCTCGCTTGGACAACAACAAGACACGTGTTTCGCAAACTGTATACAAATGACCCTCCCACCTACACACCTCACAGCACTGATTCACACAAATAGACAATAGTTACTCCTGTTATTGTCAAGACTATAATTAACTGTAATGAGCCTCACTGAGTGTTTATATCTCATAGATTTCACCTTCGGTAATTGCACAGCTGCGATAATATTATGCAGACCTTTTTTTAATTCCTATCATTTTATGTATTTATGCTCCATGATCCCACCACTTAGAGCACAATTATTATGTAATAAATGGCTCCCCCTCCCTGGAGTGGAGGTAGCATCACATTCTCCAACATGGTGCCTGTCAATTAATGTAAAACTTTCAACAAAGAAAATAACTAAAGCAAACTTTGATTATGATAGAGTCATAGAGGAAAAGCAATGCGATGTTGAGTTTACAGTAAAGCTGTAAAAACTGAACAAAATTAAAGAATGAAAAAGAAAAGTAAAACTGAAATTGAATGAATAAATATACCTTCGGTGTTTCTCATAAACAGGGTAACAAGGCACTATAGTGGACGAGGATTTGGTCGAGTTAGACACAAGAGCTCAACAAATAGATGCGGTGCTAAGAATTCCAGAGATAACAAAACCTGAATGCAATATTATGGCATTATGACATCAATGACTGGCAATTAAGGCTTTAGATTTGACAAGAACCGATCCCTGGCGCGATAGTGAAAATCTATTTTTCAGCTGGAGTAATTAAATTTAAAAGCATACGAGAATGCTGCGAAATAGGAGAACTTTTTCTGCAAAATTAAAAAAGGATGTAACATGTGAATACATGTGATTATTGGAAAATCGGTAAACTTATATCACAAAGACTAGAAGTGTTAATAATGTATGTTGTTTAGATAGGTTGTTTTACAAACAAGCAAATCCATGTCATATTAAAAAGTAAAACTAATTAATTACACTGCATATACACCGTGCCAACAAGGTAGTGGCACAGTATAACCTACCATCGCACATCATAACTTACCGTGGCACAGTACAACCTACCTGGCACAGTACAACCTACCATGGCACAGTACAACCTACCATGGCACAGTACAACCTACCATGGCACAGTATAACTTATCATGACACAGTACAGTCTGCCATGGCACAGTACAATCTTCCATGGCACAGTAAAACCTATCATGACACATTATTGTCTACCATGGCACAGTAAAACCTACCATAGCACAATATAACTTACCGTGACACAGTATAGCCTACCATGACACATTATTATCTACCATGGCACAGTACTACCTACCATGGTACAGTATAACATACCACGGCACAGTACAAGCCACCGTTGCACATAATAACTTACTGTGGCACAATATAACCAACCATAATATAGCATAACCTAACATGACTCAGTATAACATAATTCTAAACGACAGGGGTGGATATTTACTCTTGTTTTGTTCGTATTTCATTTAATCCAATATTACATGAGTTTAGTTTCCTTCAACCTCACATTGACGTGAATTTGAGAGTTTGGTACAGGTCTAGAGAAATCAGATACCGGCCGTATGCTGATCACACTCACTTGGCACACAAACAACCAGTAACTGGCTTACACCAGTGTCTGTTTGTCAAATCAGATACAACCAGTCACTTGTAAATTTGACAGATTTTTTCCATTCACAACTTCTTGGTTGATCCTACGGGTCATGCTTTATGTCAATAGTTGCCTTATCTGACATTCGGAACGTCTGTTATCTACGAAGCAATGAACGACTGAGATGTTCCTACTGCGTAGAATTTTTTTCATTCTCACCGTCTAGATCAATCCTTACGTAGAAATAGCCGAGGTGCCCGAAATAGATTGCTTTGATTTTTGCGAAGAAATTTACAGCGAACCAAAAGTATGATTTTTCTTCAAAATACTACGCTAACATATATACATATCATATTTTGCTTTGCAGAAAAAAAAAACCCTAGGTGGTTCAAGAAATGAGATTTGTGTGTTATCCCTACGATAAATGAATACATTCATAAGATTTTAGTATTGGCTTGTTTTTAGGTTAAACGCGGTAGTGTCACCATGTGTTTTCGGACACATGGATTATCATAAAAAGTGAGGAAATAGAAACAAACAAACAAGTCAACAATAACAAATGTAAACAACAATGACATAAAAGAGAGTGAATACGGTTACACTGCATTCTTTATTTCCTCGGATTGCCCCATACTTTGAATCCGAAATGAATTACTGTCATCAATTAACGGACTCAATGAGTGTATTCTTCAGAACACTGTATTCTCTTCATTGTTTACAAAGTCCACTGACAGCTAGATTATAAATACGTAGCAAAATGTACGTTAATGGATGTAAAAAAAATAAAAAAAGGACACAAGTGTATTCGATTCATAATTAAAATACATTGGTTAATTTAAGTAAATTCAGAAAGAAAACACTTTATAACACCTTTAAAGTGAAATATTTTACTATAAATAAAGACCACGACATTTCTTCGAATATTTATAAACACAAAGCAAAATAAAAAAATTATTAAGGCAGCGTTCAACTTAAAATACTGAATCGTTTGTATCTCAGAATCTACTGAGACAAAAAAAGTCAACTCCTTTAGGAGATAACGTTTCATTCATAAAATTCCTTATGTTCTAAAACAACACCAGCAACAACAACAATGACAAGAAACACAAAACCAACAGATGTTAAAGAAATTCCTAAAAAAAAAATCTCTTCGCAGTTTCAAGTTTCAAAACTCCATCCTCACCACTCGATTGCTTAAGTAAAGTCTACGAGAGCAGTATGAAATATTTACGCTCTGATTCAACCGCTTCCACCCAAAGAATGGGACAAAAGGCGCCAGGGTTTCGTTTCTTTATATCCTCGTGTACTTTTTGGGAGAAACACCTTTATTGGAACCAGACTCAGAAAACCTTACAATAATTACTTTATTATTTGTTTGGTTTGGTTTCTTCTTTTTAATCAAACATACTAGACTTTGAACAAATCGAGCTGATAGTGAAAACAGCTGTAACACATGACACACATTGATAGTAACATCCGACATGTTTGATCGATCAAGTGACCATATCAGGAATTAGAACACAATTAATAAAATCCGGTTCAGTACCAACGAATGTAGTCCCAGTCTATTTTAGATCACTTGTTCCTGTCTCCGTTTGTTGGTGTTACAAGAGCTAGATTTTGGCATTCGCGGTAAGGATTTAAAGGCAATTGTTTATTCTTCAGAAGGTGAGCTTATGGTGTGGTTGTCAGTCTGTATTTCGGCGACAGTGCACATTAAGTAATAAGGCCATGGTGATGATTTGGAAGTGAAATCTGTGTGTGTTCCGTTGCATGGTATTTTGTTTACAATCCAGCCTCTCAAAACAAATGCAAGTCAACCCTTGACGAGAACTTCACCGTAAAAGTCATCTTTGAAGGTATTTTAGATTAACATATGATTTGTATTGATTGTCACACAGTGGACAGTTCAGTACTCAGAAACAAATGTAGAGACTATAGTAAAATTAATTGTGTTATTTGGCTTGAAAGGGCATTATTGACTAAACTTTAAATTGATATAAATTTTTTATTATTAATGATAGACACATGAAATTGTAATAAGTTATATATATTGACAATAGAAATATAAAAATGAAATTAAAAATAAGCAAATAGTTTTAATTTTAAAAATTTAAATAAAATTATTAAAAAAATAGGATACAAAAATTTTTCAACAAATATACACTTATATAATATTTATTGGGAATGATATTAAATGATACCAGCATGTATATACTCCTACCCCATATACAAGCTCAAATGGTGGATATTCGTCAAATTTTGTGAGAGAAAATATCTGCGTTAGTCAAAATGAGACCCTCATTTAAAATACATGAAGACAAAATTATATTCGGCTTTGTACCTTTAGGTCATTGAAACTATTTATTTGGGGTCCAAACAGTTAATTTATGTGTTCATGATTGGGTGACTTCCTGAGTAATACGTGTCTGCTTGCATGGATAGCTATCTGTAATTGTTTATAAACATAGTTATTGGGTATTTAATGAGAAGACAGATATGAAGACTTTATACTAGAACCTGTTCAAGTTTTCTACAAAATAGTATTAAGCTGTCAAAGAATGAAATACAGGTCAAAGAGATAAAATATAATTTACCTAGGTATATTTACTATTGCATATAAGAAAACAGCTAAATGATGTAAGTTGAACACAGAATGCATTCCATTTTATTGTTCAGTTTCTTTAAGATATTGATTGATGTAGTGCGGCATTGTGGCCCGGATGATATTGTGGATATTCTAATGATCCATTTTGCTTTATGCATAATTAATTGCTAATAATATTTGTTAACTGACACTCTAAAGATTATATAAGAAATATTCAAACAGATTACTTGAAATTAACTTTGTAAAACTAATCTTAAGATCGGTACATAGTTGACATGAACAAATATGCAAATAGTTTGGAATGTTTGGGGTCAAAAGTTGACATTCAGTACATCATATAGGCTTACGAAGTACCTATAGTGAATCTGTAAGGCTCATTTCTGACTGTGTGCACATAAAATATCCCAAGATGTTTTTTTTTTCATGAATATGCCTCTGTATGGGAAAACATTTCAATTTAGTACTTTGACTGAATGCAGTGTTGCAGAATCAGCTGATATCCGATTCCACTGAATCATTATTGAGCTTAACAACTTGGTAACCATCACTCTTAAAAATAGACAACAACTGTTCAAACAGATCATTGTAATTATGTTTGCACATGTGATTTTAACAAGTACATTGCATATGTCCAACACATGCAAATATCCATCCCTGTTTACAAGTTTTCGGGGTTAAAATTTCACATTTAGTTGATGATATAGAATTTATTGGTACCTATAGTTGATCTGTGTGGCTACATTTTGCTGCATTCACTAGCAATATCTAAAATTGTTTTTCCTTCATGAATAAGATTGCATATAGTAATAAATTTTAATTTTATACATTGTCATTTGACTTTCCACTATAATGGTATGTACCTCACCGTTCCAACATTGCCTTAAACTTTATGATACATACTCTACCTGATCAGTTATTGCACCTGTAAATTTCATCTATTTTTAGGATGCATTTATCACTTTAATACATGCCTATTGCTTCACATCTCTCAGTGTCACTCTATCAAGTTTACATTTTTGTACCCATATTTGCAACCTGTATATTAATTTGAAATCACCAGATCTAACACATTTGAAACTTTTGCCTACATATTAATGTTTTCTAGAATTAAGTGAAACATGATATATCTTTTCAGGTCTAGCCTGGTATCTGGAACAAAGTATTAGAGTTGGATTAATTTGGAAGCTCTCCATTAGTCTAATGGTGATAGCAAGGTCTCATAAGGACATGTGCAGTGTGCTGCTATAAGTGACCAAGATGAGTTCATATCAGTACACTGATATACAGCGTCTCAAAGACACGGCTTAGATCTTCATGAGAGAGATTTGCATCATTGTTCAGTAAGGTGGAAGTTCCCTGAAACTGTATTTTCCTATCGCATTGTTGACTTTGTAGTTATCTACATTGAAATTGAATGCATATTTGTTATAAAACATGGTAGTGGTACCATCAAAAGTTTAAATTTGAATGGGCTATTAGTTATACAAACAACTGCCCAAGTACCTGAAACACTAAATGTGGAACATAACACCTGTGGTTGTTTCTTTAGTATGTACACCTACATACATCTTCATAGACATACTGCAATTTGCTGCCAAAATCACTGTGAGCTATCATGCTTCAATACCCCTGGGAATAGTGTTATCAGTCGTACAGACCCAAAATACCATTTGTTTTAAACAACATTCATTAATCAACTTTGCTGCCTTAAAGTTGTCAAACTGAATGTTATAACTTCTATGAAAATTTAATTTTTTAAAAAGTTTTTAAAATTTAAATATTTATTTAAATTTCCATTTAAATCTAATACATCAATATTTTTAACTTCAAAAATATTTTCAGACAGGACTTGTCACGTATTGCAATTAGGATTTCACTGCATTGAAAAATTTCTATAATTAAGGAAGGTATAGCAAATTTAGTTTTGGTTTCTTTAAGAACAAATGGACCTCAAATTGCACTCTATAGAACACCATCACTACACACTTTCTGATAGCTCTCACATCTCTTGCTGGCAAGGAAATTTCAAAAGACTTTATGGATGAAGTTTAAATATAAAAATTTGACTAAAACAAAATTACCCTCTCAGGAATCAGAACACAATAAATAAAATCCGGTTCAGTATCCACAAACGTAGTCCCAGTTTATTTTTAGATCACTTTTTCCTGTCTACGTTTGGTGGTGTTACAAGAGCTAGATTTTGGCATTCGTGGTGAGGATTTAAAGGCAATTGTTTATTCTTTAAAATGTGAGCTTATGGTGTGTTTGTCTGTCTGTATTTCGGCGAGAGTGCCCATTGAGTAATAAGGCCATGGTGATGATTTGGAAGTGAAATCTGCGTTATGTTGCATGGTGTTTTGTTTACAATTCAGCATCTCAAAAAAATCCAGGTCACACTTTGACAAGAACTTCACTGTAAAAGTCATCTTTGAAGGTAATTTAGATTAACATATGATTTGTATCGATTGTCACACAGTGGAAAGTTCAATACTGAGAAACAAATGTAGAGACTATATAGTAAAACTAAACGTGTTCTATGGCCATCAGTAATAGATTGAAACAGCATCCAATAATTTAGGTGACGCTCACTAGTTATTGCCTTTGAGATAGTGATGCATATAAGGTGAATTTGTTTGCATTGCAAACATGCACAGTGGAGAGAATGTTGGCATATCTCTATGCTACTTTTATGTAATATAACCTACATTTCTTTGGATATTGCAATTGTGAAAACTGTAAATGATCTTAGCACACATCTAACTAAAATGACTGCTCCCTTGTGATCCAAAAATCAATCTGAATTTGTCTAAACTATGGTACCGTTGGTATCTATTAAAATAGTGAAAAATAAATTTTGCCAGCCAAAACAACACATGCTTCTAAAACTGCAATGAATGAATGATCAAATACGTAAAATATAAAAAAAAGTTGTCGGTTCTATTTTTTTTTAAATTTACCTTTGAAGTTTGGGAAGTGAAAATGAGCAAATGGGGCTAGCACTCTCTTGAAAGGTGTACATATGGAGTAAAGCCAAACTGTATACTCTCTAACCCATATTACACCCATTAATCATACACCAAAATAAAGGGAATCAAAGGTTCTTTGTACAATACCTAAAATATATAAAGCCAGTTACTTAGTGAGGAGACCCGGAAATTTTTTTTCTAAAACTATGCTAATTACGAAACTGTAGAGCGCCACCTTAGTTGCGCTTAAGAAGTTGGGTCAACTGAGGAATAATATGTATCGGCCATAAGCAAGGATACCCAAGTTTATTCTAATGATATGACGTGAAGTGTAAGGAGAGACGTCATTAGAGGGGTCGGGGATGGAATACCGTTTGTGGATTAAAAGTTTGAAGTTTCGAATGACAATGTATTTGGACAGCGTCGGTAAATGACCCTTGGCAGTATTTCTCTTTCTCTCAATTTATACATAACCCAGATATTTTACATTGCTGTCATTGTTCAAAGTTATCTCAATTACGACAATCATAACGTGCAAATAAGATCAATTTACCTCTATTCGCTTGATTTTAATTGAACGTTCAAGTGAATTCTCGCCAACTCTCGTAAACAGAATGTATATATAATACATTACAAAATCTAACACCCATTTAGGCATAAACATTGGCGCACATCGGCAGCGTTTGTTTCATCTATACATTTCACCACCTATAAGGCAAACAATAAAAAATGTTTACAATATAGATGGCGCATCACCGAGCCAGAAAAAAGGACAGAAAACAAGCGACATATTTCGGCAAAAATCAATTGTACAGACATATTCCAGATTCTCGCTATCTGTGTATTGCTATGGGTCATGCGAAAGTCTCGTTGAAGGATAATAGCGTAAATTTCAACTGATGTATGGTATACAGGGCACTAATTCAACACTCAGTAAATCCATGTGCAATAACGTTATATTTCTGAATGCCCATGATCAAAATTATATTTCTCAGTTCAGAACCAGTATAATATTAATATTAGTACCCTTAGTCCTACCTCGTGGACCGCGTACTAGTATGAGTCTATGTTTGTCAATTGAGCAGCGGGGTATGATTCACACCCGGCTTTTTTCAGCCTAATATAAATAAAATAAACATCTTCTTTGAATATAATAAAATAAAGTGAGTAGTCCTCTTTTTTAATACTGGAATTATTGCAAATCATTGTAGAAATAGTGGTAAAATCTCGTTTCCCTTTCTTATCGGATATTTTCGTTTTGATCGTCCGCTATATTAGTTCAAATAATGCCTGTTTCCGCTCTCAGCCTCGTTTGAGTGTGCCAGATAAGGACGTAAAGGGCTTATTTGAAAACGTAAACAGATCGTAGTATAAACATATGGCGCGCTTTAAGTAGGAAATTATGGGCATTAAAAGTAAATATGTTTTACCGGTGACTTTGAAATTCCACAAAGAAGCCAATATTTTCTCCACAAAAACTATTCCGCAATTTATGCAAGTATCCATTCTCCATCTTCGCACGTTATGTCATTCAAAAGGTAATACCATAGCGTAGAATATCCATATATAGTCTGGCAAGCCTTATGAAGAAAAGGGGTCACGGCGAGAGTCTCGCGTTATCTGTCATGTTGGACACAGTGAGGCTAGAGTAATTATGCCAATTTATTTAATCGTGTAAAGGCTTTTTAAACTCAAATTAAGCCAAACTACTTTGACAAAATGATCATGCTTATGTAGTAGATTTCTAACCTATTTGTGTTTCTGACTTTAGTGAGGATTTTTTTTTATTTTTTGCTCCATTACATGTTATGGGATCAATTTGTAGCCTCAACCACAACAAACCAAGATGAGGCTACGACATCGTAGCTAAGTACCAGCATAGCTTATGTGTGCAGAAACCCGCATATCCCGCATCATGCTTGATATATGTTTGAAACACATGCGTTCAATTTTGTACTTAAAGAATCAGGTTTTAATTTCACAAAGGAGTGATCCAAACTCAAGTTCGGGTTGTGTAATTGCGTTCTATTGTTTGCTTTGAAAATAGTTAAGACAAGAGCACCATGTACGATAACAATGATGATACGGTCGTCAGCTTGATAAACATTAACACCTATTTTTATCTATAAGTTAAACATGAATTTTACATCAGAAAGAAGTCATGGTTCATCATTGGTTAGGATAACGGAACATTACCATTGAAGTAACCTCGGTAGCTACCGTGGTGTATCCATGTGCAAGAGACTCCAATTGTCTAGAAACTGGCTCGGGCCAGCCCGATTCGACTATCTCTGTGTCTGTACGTATTGTAGCTTCTATGTCATTGGCCAGTAATTGCAAACAGTGTCTTAAAAGCATCATTAGTCACACACCCTCTCCCAGTCCCTCCTCACAAAATAGTCTTTAATTTTAAGTTTTTTTTTGTATTACTAAATTTTTCGTTTAATCAGGATGACAGGGCCCTAAGTGACCAACTGGTCTAAGGTGCTCGCCTTTACCGATCACTGCCATCTCACCTCTGTCTGCGTGGGTTCGAGTCTCAGGTTCAGCCAATGTGGGTATGTGAGGATATTGCCAGTAGCTTCCCGTGGGTTGGTAGTTCTTGCCGAGGTTTCCTATTTTCTTCATCCACCAGTTATACTGGCCGCTATTTAGAGTCTCTCTTGCGCTGAGAACTGGAGTTAATCCCCCACTTAACTACAGCAGCAGTTATCACCATCATCATAAGACTGGTCTTTTTCATCCCATAAATATGTAATACAAATTAAATTAATCACGTGTCCGAGGAATTCGTCAATCAGATTTCAAAATTTCGGGTTATATTAAGGGCACCGTAATTTATTTCGCTCAACACCCTAAGCTACATCGGGAGAGGGCGGCATGACTTATGTTACCTAGATCACCCGTTAACCAGAACGAGAATTTACTGCACTAATAAGCACTGCCAAATTATCTACACTAGCCCAAAGAAAAATGTAATGTACTCGGTGACACGAACCTGGCCGGTGGAGGAGGGGATATTGTATTACAGAATGGTCTAATGTGACGATTTTAGATAAAATGAAACTATTGGTGCAATAAAGCCTACACCAAAATATTTCGAGTAATATTTTTGAATATTTTAAGTATCAAGGTTGTTGAGTAAGCAGTTTTGTTGGTAGGAAAGCTTAGTTTCTTTCCTTTTTTGTTTTCGTGTTCTCTTCACTTTTCTTTCCATTCTTTCTTTCTTATGAGATTTTATCCGATAATTGCTTTGTTTAAATACATTTAATGTCGTTATGTAAAACAGAATAGCTAAAATACGTGGGGGTGGGGAAAGCGGTCCAAGGAAGTATATTCTCCGCATATTATGAAAAATGACATCCTTGTAACAAATAATAAAGCAATTTTCTCAGATTATCGCATTTGACATATTTTATGTTATCTATCATCTGATATTAAAAATCGTTCTTTAATCCGCTGAAGAAACTTTCTCGCTATATTTGCCGAATACATGTAGTCACATTTGTGTTTGTTATGTTGTTGTTGCAGTAGGGTTTAACGCCATTTTTCAGCACAAGATAGGCTATACATGGCGACCAGTATAACTGGCGAAGAAGAACCCAGAAATTCCACAGAACGAATCACTGACCCACGAGAAATATTGAAAATTGGCAAACTTTCTCACCTACCCGTACTGGCTGAATCTGAAACTCGAACCCACGCAGAGAAAGTTGAGATGGCATTGATTCGTAAAAGTGATCGATTTAGACAACTTCAACTCGATTTAGACAACTTCAACATCATCATCATCATCATCTCTCTCTCTCTCTCTCTCTTTCTCTCTCTCTCTCTCTCTCTCTCTCTCTCTCTCTCTCTCTCTCTCTCTCTCTCTCTCTCTCTCTCTCTCTCTCTCTCTCTCTCTCTCTCTCTCTCTCTCTCTCTCTCTCTCTCTCTCTCTCTCTCTCTCTCAACCAATATTCGAAATTTGTGTTCCAAGCGTTTTCATGGATATTTCTTTCAACGTTAAACTGATCTTAAGCAGACGACGAGTCCTACTTTCATCTTCATTGATTTACAAATACGGTATGCTGCATCTGTGTAATGATAATGGAATGCTAGAATTACCATAATCGGAGATAAGATCAAAGGACCCAAAAGTAAAATGATTTGATAAAATATACGTCTATATATCAATTTCAATAGAATACTTACAAGATTTGCTGAGTTTTCAGTATTTATAAATTTATTATCTGAGTGGACTACAAATAAGGGTCATTCGAATATATAGTGTTTAAGCCATCGTAAACGTCAATGAAGTTTGTTTTGAACATGACTAGTTAACATGAAAACCAACACACTAGTGAGGTATACAATTAACAAAACAATTGATACATAAAGAATGCTTGTTTATATGAAGGCAAAAAATAACTTTCTAAACGTACGGGACACAATTTGGCTACTGTATTTATCCACAACTAACCCGCATTCTATTGCTAACAAAAAACATATCTGACAGATAACTAGCCTTTTGATCTCGGTCGCTAAAACTCATGGGTAGAGAAGACAGTATATAGTGTAACTGACACTATCTTAACCTCTGATTCTGAGACTGTCTTTGCTTAGTGGCCGAATATGACTCCTGAGTTTTTTAAGTATTTCGTTGTTGAGTGGACGAAGATATAACGAACAGGCAGCATACGTTCACAAGTCACTTATTTCTTCTTGTGGACAATTGGAAACGGTCAGATGTTGCAAATCATATAAGCACCCTTTTGGACGCGAGTGCATCCCATTATCCATACAGTCATACTGGCGTCCAAAATAAAACACATAAGCACTGCGAATAGAAATAAGATAAAATGTCTTCTGCGCCAATGCTTTATGAGAACACAGTTCGCGCGTACATGTCTGTACATAGCCTCAATGTGCTGCTTTGCCGGTAAGCACCACTCAACTAAACCCCTGGTTGATATAAATGTGAACAATCACGTGGAAGGGCACGGGAAGAGAAACAAGGGGGTGTGCATGTCAGCAATAATGGAACATTTGCTGAAGTATATCTTAGAAGCACTGAAAATGGATTGTAAAAACCATACGTTTATGTGAGTATAAATACATATAAATTCATATTTGAAAATAGATTGTAAAAACCATACGTTTATGTGAGTATAAATACATATAAATTCATATTTGAAAATGGATTGTAAACACCATACGTTTATGTGAGTATAAATACATATAAATTCATATTTGAAAATGGATTGTAAAAACCATACGTTTATGTGAGTATAAATACATATAAATTCATATTTGAAAATGGATTGTAAAAACCCATACGTTTATGTGAGTATAAATACATATAAATTCATATTTGATAGGATTATTATGAAAGGCATGCTGCCGGTTCGTTATAACTTCGTCCACTCAACAACGAAATACAACTAAAACTCAGGGCTCGTATTCGGCCACTAAGCAAAGACAATTTCAGAATCAGAGGTTTCAATTCGGCCACTCGAAAAAAAAAAAGACCAAAAATATGTTTGTCTAAACTGGGCCACTCGACAAAAAGATTTTCACAATATCAGGGATCACAATTTGGTCACTCCACAACGAGACTTATGGGTCTCAATTTAGCAACTCTGCACAACACACTCTCAAAAACAGCGGCCTCAGTTTGGTCTTACCACAAAGAGTCGCTCTTAAAACCAGGGTCCCCAAATATGATTTGTGAATACCTAGATCTCACATTTTTCAGAACGTGAATTATCACTAATGAATAAAAAAAGAAAGGTTAACAAATTTGAACAATAAATGAACTTTCAATTACTTCGTCGAAATAAGCATATCTCTTTTTGCCGGGGAAAAATACCCCCAAGTTAGTTAAAAGACACTGAAAAATTAAAAAAATTACTCTTACATATCTTCGTAGCGAGCACTGAATACAAAATTTTAAAAAAGCTGAATCATGGGATAATGCAACATTTCGGTTCACACAGTGCTGAACACTCGAAACAATGGTAAACATTCCACATAACGCTAAACTCCCAAAACAATGCTATACACTCCACACAATGCTAAACTCTCCTCACATTACTAAATGCCTCACAATGCTAAACACACCTCACATTACTAAATGCCTCAGACACTGCAATACATTCCACATAATGCTAAACACCCCTCACACCACTAAATGCCTGACACAATGCTATACATTCCTCACAATGCTAAACACCCCTCGCACTACTAAATGCCTGACACAATGCTATACATTTCCACACAATGCTAAACACCCCTCGCACTACTAAATGACTGACACAATGCTATACATTTCCACACAATGCTAAACACCCCTCACACTACTAAATGTCTGACACAATGCTATACATTCCACACAATGCTAAACACCCCTCACACTACTGAACGCCTGACACAATGCTATACATTCCGCACATTTCTGAATGTATCATACAATGTTATACACTCCACACAATACTAAATACACCTAACATTACTAAATGCCTCACACAATGCTATACACTCCGCACAATACTAAACATTCCACAAATACTAAATTCAAAGACATTTTTTGTCGCTTTTAAACTATATTTCTAAGTGTCTGTCATACTGGTCAAAATGACAGGTAAAACTCTCCACATTGTGATGGAATATCGTACGCTGACAAATATTGTAAGCATTCCATTGCATCTTTCTTTTCTATCTGTCAATAAGTCTAAACTAGCAAACACAGACTTATTTTATAAAGTCTAAGAATTCGAAATTTTCTATGTATGCAGGGAAAGAGAATGATGTCTGCAGGTGATATCCACCGTTAAATTACTTATACGAGTTATTCCCCTTTTAACACCATTTTTTTTTTTTTTTTTATCATAAATGCACATCAATCAACGAAGGGATGTTTTTTCTTGTTTGCTTAATAATTCGACGATACTAATACCTTATCAAAGGAAAAATTGAAGACATGCAGAAGCATATACAAAAAAGAAAGAATGAAGGAACAAAGAAAAATGGAAACAAACAAGCAAAGGCAAAGTGCAAATGAATGGATATGCAATGCTAACGAGAGGTAAGAAAACGAAATCAAGGTAATTATAATTTTCCAGTTTTTAATCAACTTTATTAGGTCATTTGATGAAACATAAATTATTGAACAAAATTTTTAATTTACTCTTCCAAGTAGTCTCATCAGATAAATATGTACTGAAACACTGGAACTTTCTACTGCAAATTGGGTCAATGGAAATTAGTAAATAATTATTTATTTCTGTTTTGTGAACAGTCTCTTGGGTCAAGTGTAGGTGTGTATATAAATTTTGAGATGAATTGTTTATTTGATTTTTCTTGAAATCACAAAGTGATCATTTATTTTTCATGAACTTATTTTTTACTTTGGGATTAAAGAGGACTCATTCAAACACATTCTAGATTATATTTCAGTGTTACATCTAGACATTCATTACCATTGGAATTCATTTGGAACTGTCGATAACTTTGTATTTGTGATAGGACATTTAGTATTTTGGGGATTTCGTTCGAAATAATGTACATGTCTTTTGTCACTTTGTTTTCAAGGGAAATAACATTTATTGATTTTATTAAACTGTTGATTGCACTGTTTTTCTATTACATCGTTTACGAGCTAGAATCGTAAACATGTTCATATTTCTTCCCCATGATCTAATGTCTATTTCTATTCTCATTTCTATTCCCATGTAGTATATGCAAGTTTCTCTTAAATTGTGATATAATATACATTTTCTATCCACGTATCGTATATGCACACTTCTTTTCCGTGAACATAAATGTTTATTTTCTATCGACAAAACATTTTGACTTCAGCTCAATCACATTTCTTTCCACATATCACGCATGCAAATTCAAATCCATTATCAACACAGATACGCTACCGTCCCTTTATCGTCAAATTTACTTTTCTATAAACGAGACCCTATTACGCTTGAGAGGGTTGTTATTCGCCATATGATTTGTATTCTTTATATATATATAAGTATATACAAATTTAAGTAGAGCAAGCGCCATTTTCTTTCGAAACTTACGTCTAGCGCGCGATCAACTTCATATTTATCTGGGCGGAGTTATGCGCTCATTAATAATGTTGTGTAATGATCCACCAACGCTAATGTATTTAGTTCGGAATACGACGTACATTTAGTTACTTTGTTTCTTTCAGTGTATTTTTGTTTCTATATTTAAGCATTGGGAAGAATAAAAAATGAACATATAATTAAAAAATTACTGTATTTGTATGGGTAAATATGAAAATATGAACTCGTTTTGTCGGAAGGATATGCTGCACTCCCAAGGTCGTGCAGTATATCCATCCGAAAACTCGTTCATTTTTCCTATACAAATATATATATATATATATATATATATATATATATATATATATATATATATATATATATATATATATATATATATATATATATATATATATATATATATATATATACAGCATATATATATACAGCATATATATATACAGCATATATATATATATATATATACAGCGTATATATATATATATACAGCATATATATATATATGTGTGTGTGTGTGTAAAAGTGACTATGCTGTACACATACATACACATGTATGCTGTACATACGCATATACACATAGATACATAAACACACACACCACACATACACACACACACACACATATATATATATGCTGTATATATATATATATATGCTGTATATATATATATATATATATATATATATATATATATATATATATATATATATATATATATATATATATGCTGTATATATATATATATATATATATATATATATATATATATATATATATATATATATATATATATATATATATATATATATATGTGTGTGTGTGTGTGTGTGTGTGCTTGTGTGTGTGTGTGTGTGTGTAAAAGAGACTACGATGTACACATACAACTACTGTCAAATATTTTATGAGTTGATAATGTGCCATACGTAACTCAGGCACAGATCGCATATGCTCACATATAAGACAGTGTCATTTCCATATAATAAAGACACTGAACTGTTGTGGTATGATGCTCTGGCAGATCAGGATCTATGATGTTTGTTCTACTGTTTGGTCCTAACAAAGTTCGATGGCTCAGATCTGCTGGCGAAGTATGCGACGGTAGAGCGGGATCTATAAAGCCTATATTTTGAGCGGACTTATAAGCGAATATAGACGATAACACGGTAACAAATACGCGGAAAACTTATTGAATGTCTCAAAGCACGCTTATATCACAATTCTTTGTTTCACGTCCGGTATGCTGATCGTTTTTCAAACACAAGCAATTAAGAATATCTTCTTTCATATTTTTAAATTGTCGTAAAACTATAGTTTAGTTCCAGAGGAATGGAAAATAAATTACTGGAAACAGCCGTATTACAGAAATTAAATCGGTTGAAATACCTGAGCTTGTATTTTATATAAGACACTTTTACTTCCAAGTCTTCTCTTACAAGTGATGTGGTGCAATGAACTCGTTGTTAGAGTTCTCAAAATATGTATGTGTCCAGTTTAGCCTATTTAGTCTTTCGTTAATCGGATTTAACATGTTAATTTGTTCACTAGTTTTAGAGCTATGGACTTCATTTATATTAGTTGTATGTGCCTTTCGCAAAAAAGGCGTCATCCTATTTAAAAAAAACCCACTTGTTTTATGAGTAATATAGGAACTCAACTATTATATACAAACACCGTCAGTCTAAAGGAAAATCAGGGAAAATAGCAATAGATTCTTGTGCAAATATTGCAATATCAACTAAATGTGTAAATATTATATTAATATCTTCTAAAATTTCTAAAGTCTGCAAAACATGTTTGTGAAACGAATGAAAATCCTACCTTGACGTCGGTTTCAGTTCTTTCATCTCTCTGCACTTGATTATCATCGTCAATGACAAGCAAATTTTCCCCGACGTTAGTAGTCACTCCCTTAACTACACTTTCCTCCTTCCGTTTCTTGTACGCTTTCAGCTTGGAACGAATCACGTTGAAAAGATATCCCCGATCATTTTGCCATACATGCGTCACCGCTCGGTCATGTGTCGGGGATTGCAGAGAATGAATTGGCCCTGCCAATATAGAGTTATTTCCCTTTTTCGAACTCTCACTTTCCGAGATTTCACAGTCCTCTGGTGAGATGATGACACTAGGATTCGGTGTTGTCAACGTTGTTGTTGATGTAGGAGGACACGAGGAGTAGCGGAGCTTCCGAGGAGGTTTCACAGGAGCCTGTTTCAACTTTTCAGAGTCGTTCTCTTGGGCAGTTTGATCTGAATAATTAGATACAGAAACACAAGGGGTCTGAATTGGATTCCAGGATTCCGGGTCATTCAGCTTATGGCCAGTAGTAAATTGTTTCTCATTGTTTACTATGTCAGATTGCACATTGTTTGCTTCCATATGTAAAACTTGCACCCAGCGACTCAACTCGTTGTTGTCCCCGGCACTTAGATATAAACTTTTTGAATTTGGGCGTGACAATTTGAAGACAAACTTCCTCTTGTGTTTCTTTTCCCCTTCAGAAAGAATGCTAATGGTACATTGGTTCAGTACGATAGCAAAGTACGGAGGGTCCTGAGGAGACTGAGATTTGAATGAGTAAAAGCATCCACGGCATACTGCACACCAGTATTTAAGCCACTTCAATAGGTGTTTGCAATACAGGTGCCCGTGAATTGAACAGTCCGTCAAATCTCCAAGTCTAATGGCTGATTGTGAATCTCTTTTGGTAATTACCCTTTCTTTTAAGTCTGATGCTTGTCTAATGATGTTAGTGTCCTTCGACCTTGACTTCCCCGATGACTTCTTGGTGGAGGATGAATTGTTGATATGGCAAGTAGTTGCTAATGGAAATGTGCGTGTCGTCGCGTCGCTGTCCATGCTCCGTGAAGACGTCTGACCACTTGAAGACATGCTGTCTATACTTGTCGTGTCCTCCAATGAACTAGTGTCAATCAAATCCTTCTTCGACTTTTTCTTTCTAAATTTCAGTAAACTCTCTAAGCTGCCACCAAACGATCGGATCTTCTTGGAAGAATTTGGTTTACTTTCTTTACATGGTGCTTTATCAAAATGCTGAGCTTTGATCGGAGCATGCTTTGATTGTTCGTGCTCTGTGTCCAGCCCTCTCAGTCTCTTTCTAAATTCCTGCAAAGATTGGCCTTGAAATTGAGATTCCTGCTGATTAGCACCAGGGTCATTCTGATGAATGCTAGGCGTTTTGACTGTTTCAAGCGCCCCACAATTGAAGACTTTTTGAACACGGCTTGAGGAATCTGAGCTGGGGATATATCTAGGAGTTGTGCATCCAGAATCATCAGTTTCCCGATGTCTCTCTTGCAATATAGAATTCAAAGAACTTCTCCTGTCAAGCGTCATACCATTAATAGACTCTGGATCCAGATTTGAAGCGTTCTCTAAGACATTAACCCACTCATTTAATGATGCTTGATTTTCAACACTAAATATATGTTTTCGTCGTGCACTACAATTATCTATAACCATTTGATATTTTCCTATACCCGTAACTGTGTTTGTACTAGATCTTGTTTTCAATCCGTTGATTGCAGTTTTGTAAATAAGAGGTCTTATATTGCATCCAGGCAAGAGAAGCACTTCCAATGGTCGCTCGGCTTGGTCATTCTCACACACACATAATATCATATCCATTACTGCGCACCATACCCTTTTACCGCCGCCTGACTGCCAGGTCATCCACCCCGAATGATCGGGTAATGACAGATCTGATATTGATATATTGTTCGTGCATGATGACGGCTTTGCATCCAACTGAACTGGGGACAGTGATGAATCTACTTTAAGAGCCATGCTGCTTCCGTTTGGCATCAGAAGGAAATACTTTCGGAGCTGCCTCTGCACTGATAATTGAGTGATCGAGAACCGTTGATTGGCGTCAGCGCCATCTTGGTCTGTATCAGAATGGTATTCCTGGAATCGAGATTATATTTTGCATTATAAAAGATTGTAAATAAAAAATACCTGATTAAATGGATGTATATATTGAGTCAAATGACATCAAATTATAATATTGTATACGTCATTGTTTTACGGGGTGGGGTGGGGGTGTTATTCCTTGTCTAAAAATTATTTACCTAAATCTTAAGAAAGTCTGCCATGTGGTATAACACAGTTCATTAAATTTGCAAGTGATAACGAACTAGTGGGTAATTTATTCAAACTTCTTTTTATTAAGACAGAGACAGAGAATATAGTTTATAGTGTGCATTGATAAAGATCGTCTGAAAAATAACTTGTATATTGCAAGATTATCACAAAAAGATACAAGCCATAAGCAACAGCATAACCTAATGGTGTTTGAATAGACCTAGTGAATATTTGAGTTCGTACATGGTATGTATTCGCTCGGATGTTGGACAGCAGGACTGAATGATGGAAACGATGTCAGTGGGCTTGGATGCATACGCTTTTAACTGGGATATTATTGGTTGGTGGTCCATATGTGTATTGATTCGAATAAGGGTTTTGTATCAAAAACAATTTCGCCCAGTAATACAATAAATTTGACTATTATTTAGCATAAGATGAAAATGTAAGTAATTAATAAGTACCTTTCATGCTCTCGTTTTTAAATTTATTTCGCAAACCACAATCACATAAAATGTTGATCGATCGAGTTTGGCAAACATTGCCAAATCAAGGGATATATGTGTGTGCGCGCGCTAAGTATCTCGTTCAGAGTAAGCCCAATTTGTTCATCGGTATCTAAGTTTAGTGGCAGTACATTTTTACTACACCGGTACTTAGGCAGTTTCCAGTAGTAAGGAATGTACGAAAATTTCATCTTGCCACCAATCTATTGATATGAACAGCATGTTTTCAAATTCGTGAAAAAATAATTCTACATTTATTCTTAATTTTAGAATGTAGTTATTTTGCTATAAATTTATTTTGAATATTATGATTATAATATCTTTGATACCTGTCACGGATGCTAGTGTGGTTGACCAATGGGATGTGTCCAGCGATCTATAATTTCGGATTAAAAACTGAAATATTAGTTTTTGTTATTTACTGCCGTATGTTAATTTGTTCAGTACACTTATTCTATTACTGAGAATAATCATGAGATTTTCAGGAGAATTTTGCGTAATTTAAGTCCAGTAAATATTTTCTCATTTGTTGTTGTTGTTGTTGTTGTTGTTGTTGTTGTTGTTGTGTATGTGACTTGGATTTTTAACGTATCTTTAATAATTTTCATTCATATAGCTACGACGTCTGTAAGTGGTAGTTTAGAGTGATGTCTAGTATGGGGCATCATGTTGCAGACATGTAGCATGATATCCCACCCAGTCATGTTATTCTGATACCAGCCCGAACAGTCCTAATACTGACCTCTTAATGTTGAGCGCCTAGCGAAGCGGCCGTTAGTATCATTTTAATATGTGTTTGGTATGACTCAGCCGAGGCTCTAACCCGTGACTTCACGCATGTTTAGTAATTGTGTTTTATGATTACATTTCATCTCTGATAAATATCTTGCCTGGGTGTTTTCTGGTTATTATTATTAAATTTTGTAAACATTTTTCAGAACTTTGCAACATAGCATAGAACTTTACTGTTTTCGTATAAGGTCACTGGACCAAGTACACGATTATACAGTAAAGATTATAGGTAATATTAATGGACAAACGTTGATATTTGTAAAAAGGATATACAATCTGTAAAACACAATCCAGAATTGATTCTATGAATAAAAACACAAGTCATATCACTAAATAGTCCTATAAGAATCCAGGATCGAGTCCCGACGACGTATGAATATGGAGGGCGATGACGTCAGATGTAGTTCAATATATGAATAACAATAATTCCTTACTTGATTCACAGTCTTTGTTGCCGAAAAATTCCAGAATTGATTTCCTTGAATATCTTTCAGAATTTTTTTTATAAGAAAGTCAACTTGCTGAGTGTCCAGGAAAAAAAATTACTGAATTAAAATTTCAGACGAATAATGAATATTCTGGCAACAAATTAAAACAACACCTTGTTTCTTCAAAGTTGTGAATGACTCTGGCCAAACCGATATTAGGAATGCGTATTTACTCTCAAAAACATCACTTCAAATCTCGCGAGATTTGTCATGTGTTCTTTATGTCACGTCCGCAGTACAGACCGACTTAAAAAACAATCATATGTCCGTGATGCTGACCAATCATTTTAACTTCCTGTTGATTTGTTACCAAGGTGAGGTGAACTAAATGCCAACCCTCACGAATTACTATTTCGCCTTAAATAAACAAAGTTTGTGCTAAAATTATATCTCACTACTAAAAATAGAATCTCGAATCCTAGCAAAATATTTATTGCAATGATATACAATGAAACAAAAATGAAATAAAAAGAAATTTAAACCATACACACAAGCAACTGAATCACATTTACGTAACAATATATATATATATATATATATATATATATATATATATATATATATATATATATATATATATATATATATATATATATATATATATATATATATATATATATATATATATATGTGTGTGTGTGTGTGTGTGTGTGGTTGTGAGTGTGTGTGTGTGTGATTGTGCATAATTACACATTATGTAAAGTATTTTGTCTTAATCTGAGGGCGAAATATGTAAACAGTGCTATTTTAATTACATCTTCAAATTTTATTGGAATGTAAATCGTGTATGTGTATGTGTGTGCGTGTGTGTGTGTGTTTTGGAATTTTGACGTAGCTTTAACAGTTATTCCATCAGTCTTATGGCTACCGCGTCTGCAGTATGGCAATTTATAGTGTTTTCTAGCATTGGGGCATGATGGCGCAGACATTTAGCACCATTTTCCCATCCGGTCACACTATCTTGACACCAGGCCGATCAGTCCTGAAAAATAACCCCATGTGGTTCAGCTGCTACTACCATTTTTAAAAGTTTTGGGGATAGCGCGGCCTTGGTTCGAACCCACAACCTTCCGCAATCACAAAATTAACTGCAACACATTTCATCAGACAAGAATCTGTAATAGTATTTAGAAGAAACTTAAATCTTAATACTGAGTTGGAGGGCATTTCAACAAACAAATGGAAATTCTATACATTGTACTCGCTGTGACATAACTATCATAATCTACGTGCCAGATCGACATTAATTCTTGTCTGCCGGTAAATATACGACGAGGAAATTCTCCTAATCCAAAGAAATTGTATAGCTGTCTTATTACGTAACACTTACTCGGTATATTTCACTTTCTATATAACTTTTATAATTCCTTCAAGGGATTGATCCATTTAATTCATCGGGCCATTCTTGCAAACTACAATCCATTAACCGAATTGCACAACAAATAAATCAACATTGTCCGTATCATGTGATCGCCACTCAGAGTCAAACCCATATTTACAAGGTAGCTGTCTCGTATACGTTGCCCAGTTGATTCATCCAGTTCTTTTAAATCTTTTAAAATGTAGCGCTTCCTCGGGTATCTATAGCAACGATTTACATCACTATTTTATGAATCTAATATAGATAGTAATATATATATATATATATATATATATATATATATATATATATATATATATATATATATATATATATATATATATATATATATATATATATATATATATATATATATATATATATATATAAGGTGTCAGCTATTGTTTAAGCTAAATCACTCCACTTTATTAGTTTTTAGATATCAAGGTATACAGTAAGTACGTTAACTAAAAGACACTACCCATTTATTTTTGGAAGGCTATATATCTTGTACTGCAGATTATGTAATGGATCCGAGGTGAAGTTAATTTGCTACAAGTCAGCGCAAGATTATTTTATCCGGCTATTGACGGACGGGGAATGCTCCTAACTGTACTGCTCCTAAGGCCAAAGTGGTTAGAGTGTCCGCCTCCGATGTTGGGGTGTCGTGGATTGCGAATCTCGGCCTAATCATTGGCGCTCAGAATTGAAAGGTTAATGTTAAGTGATAGGATAATGCGAATGACATGGTGCAGGATGCCTGCGACATGATCCCCCAGAATAGACATCGCTATAAATTTCCACGCTGTAAACATCTAAACCGATATAACTAAAATTGTTAAGACGTGTTAAAAATCAAAATCAAACACACGCACACATGCGCACACAGACATATACATGCACAAATGATAAAATTGCGGTATATACATACACATACAAAAAAATTTGGATGTGTTTGTCTTGTGAACCAGTCTAAAGTATTTTTGAAAATTCCAACGAAAGCTTATCAATTCAATCAATTCAATTCAAATCAATTCAATCATTTGGCCTGAACGGATCTACCTCTATTACCATCTTTTCAGACGTAGAGAGCTCGTGTTAGCTTGGTCGCAGATAATTATTTATGCCTTCAGCAACATCCCCTCGTCATTGTTCGCATTTTGAGATTCGATCGGATATTTCGTTGTATTGTGCAAGTGTAAATTAAAAGGCATAATCGCGTGATCTCCGCGTTATAAAGATTCCTTGCAGGTCTCCGACCGATAAAACAAAGTAAGTATTGGTACCGGGGCAATCATTACTAGTATAGCTATAAATAGGCTATGGACCTGCCCTGTGTTATGGCTGCTAAATTTTAATTAAAATAGTCTTACTGAGAACAGTACCAAAGATTATTTCGACTAACATTTTACGTTCTTGTAAATCTAAGCTAATGATAAACTTAAAATTTCTTGATCTGCTTTAGGAGCCTAAAACTAATTAACTGCCTTCCATGATAGATATTAAATATTTTTTTTTATTAAAAAAAAAAACGCATTTCAATACAGATGTCATAGTGCTCCGGCTACCTCTCTCTCTCTCTCTCTCTCTCTCTCTCTGTGTGTGTGTTTGTGTACATGGTTTTACTATATTATGGTTCATATAGATATATAAATGGATTTGTCAGTAAAAGTATTTTGAATGCTTTATTTACAATGATTGCATTAATACAGACAAAAACTTACGTCTATCAGCAAGTTGACTAAACTTTTGTGGTATATTTTAAAGTGATTGCGTTTCCAAAAAAGGCTTAAATTCAATTTCGATTCCATGCCATGTGATATATGTCGTTTGTGTTTAATTTTATTTAAATTTATTTATTTTTCCTCCTAATTCACCATTTTAAAGTTCCCCAGATTCAGAAGCAAAGATATTGCAAGTAACGAAGTATTCTAACAAAAAAAAAATTAACCATATGAGGATATGGTACCTGCTGTATTAATTTGATCATCAATAATTGAGGACTTTGTTCTAACATGATACATACATTATAGTATTAGTTCCCAATTTAATAATTGAGGACATTATTCCAACATGTTACCCACCGCGTTTTTTTTGTACTTTTATAACTGACGATAACTTTCCAGCATGTTGTCTTCTGTGTTATTAAAACATGACACATCCTATATTATTTGTATGTAAACACTGGGGACATGGATCCAACATGGTACCTAATGTCTTGATCCAATATGGTACTAACAAGAGTCTCTTGTGATGTAAAAAACTGATGACATTGTTCAAACATGACACCTACTGTATTAGTGTGTATTTTCTAAACGAAAACTTTGTTACAAATTGGTTACAAGTGGGATTTTCTGTGTAATGGAAAAACTGCTCAATTGCGCATGCCCAGATTCAATGGAATTATCTTGGATGATTTGTGAAGTTTTGTTCGTAAATGAGTGTGAATGATGGATGGATGGATGGACAAAAAGACAAATGGACGAAAATGTGAAAAACACAGAACATGATAAAGTGGGAACAACTCTTCTAATAAAGATACAAAATTATACAATTATATCTTGATTTCCTTTAGAGTTTTCCTCCAGAAAGGAAAATGAATAATAAATAGCTACATTGATAAAGAAACTGACGTAATTATCACTAAGATTGTAATTAAAATTGACTAAAAGCAACATACATACATACATACATACATACATACATACATACATACATACATACATACATACATACATACATACATGCATGCATGCATGCATGCACGCACGCACGAAAGCACGCACACATACATACATACACACACACACACACATACATACATACATACATACATACATACATACATACATACATACATACATACATACATACATACATACATACATACATACATACATACATACATACATACATACATACATACATACATACATACATACATACATACATACATACATACATACATACATACATACAGAACAATTTGAGAGCTGTGCCACAGAATGAAATATGTTATGGACAAACATATATCAAGACAGACGGGCGGACATAGCCATAGCAATATCTCCCGGAAATATATATACGAGGAATAAAATGCACCTATCAGCTATTTAGAATTAACATAATGCTATGAACAAACGTGTTTATCAAAGGAAACCAAGATGTTTTCACTGATAAGCGTTTGATTTTAAGCGGACATAATGTTATCGTTAGATTAAAAAGTATATTATTACCATAACAAATGTAAATGAATTTGTTCTGATTCTAAAATAAGGATATTTAGATACCAGATTAGGGACTATACAGCAGGCGGGTCCACGACCAGGTACAGTGAGTATCTAAACCTAGATCTGAGGCTAGATTTTTCCTTCTTTGGAATACCTGAAGGGATTCTTTATCAGCGGTATCTAGAGATCCGGTATGTTTATTAACACTGGGGGAGCGTGACGAAATCTGGTTTCGAATCTCCAGCCGAGAACAATAACGAGCAAGCAAGAAAAAGCCAATCTACGATCCAATAAAACTGTGGTCCCTACAGCTGAACGAACGGAACAAACTGAAAATTGAAAATTATTTTCGCTGTTTAATCAATTTTATTGGATTTAATGCCTGGGATACACTGATAAATGGTTGATGTTGCTTACATTGTTTGGATTTGCCTATTATGCTGAAAAGCGGCATTAGAGCTGTCAAATGTAATGATGTCGACCTCTGATTTCTAGTCACTTATTTTCTTACATTTTTTATTTCTTACATTGTTCATCGATACTTCTCGTACGCATTCTTTTTAAAATTATTAAAATGTGATGAGGGTAGAGCATCGATTCAATTGTTCTCTCTCTCTCTCTCTCTCTCTCTCTCTCTCTCTCTCTCTCTCTCTCTCTCTCTCTCTCTCTCTCTCTCTCTCTCTCTCTCAAACACAAAATATAAGTGGGATTCGTTAGATACCGTTAGATATATTATTGCCAGCTAGATCTATTTATGATTGTCAAAGTTCTTGCAAATTTACATATAATTTTACTTACGTACTCGTTTGCAAATCCCTTTTTCTTACAGGCCCCTTCTCGATGCTATATTTTGTCCATTAGCCGTTGTTTTTACATGCACAAACCTTATATTAAATCCTTTCAAGGTCCACGGCTGTTTAAGTGGCAACAAACTTAGGGAGTCAATTATGTACGCACCTTTACCAGCTGTTTAGTAGAAGTAATACGATTTCGCTCTCCACACTCACTCACTTTGCAAGACTCCTTCGGCCCCAAGATAAACTTGTCCAAAATTGTTTGGTCGTCCACAAAGCTGACGACTAGTATTAATGTATTATTCACACTCTGCATTAAAGGCCACGTCAGACCAATTGATTTCGTGGGTATTTTAGACGGTTGCTTGCCAGGGTTAGGGCATAATAAAGATTATACGAGCTGTGCGACAAAAGACCTTCCTAAAACAACGTTCTATACAATAACAAACTGGTATGGCTTACTTCGAATTACGTATTCAGTAGACCGTGACAGCTAAATACCTCATTATTTTAAATCTCCAGTGCCCGTTTGTTTGGTTATTTATTTTTCACGGTAATGGTTTCGTTTTATCTTTTAAGATTGTGATCTCTTATTACTCCGTCCAGTCGGGCACCGGCTTGTTAAAATACCGTCGACAAGTGTTAGCATCAAATAAACAATTCATTAACTTTGGCTGTTGCCAAGGGGGTGGGGGTAAATTTGCATAATTAATAATTTTTTGTACACCCGGCAAGCAGCGACGATTGCATTCTTGTTAAAATGAGATCTCTACTGTCCTTCGTGAACATTGGAGATCTGATTTTAATCGGATTGCGACGACTTGCGTATTTTATTGTGCGTGTATTGTTTGTTCTAAGTATAATCTAACAGTTTATAGGACATATTTGTAGAACGCACTCGTAATGGCTATTTAATTTTTTTGCCGCTTGCGACATACCGTCATGATTCGTTTATTTGTCGGCAACTGTGGCTGAATGTGTATGCAGACCGTCTTATTCTGTGTGATTTAAATCTCGTTCGTACAGATTCTAGCCCGGTCCTGCGAGATCTCAGCCATACGCCGCCATCCCTCTGTTTGGATGGGGTCACTGAGAACCATTCAATGGGTTTGATTACGGTGATCGGATGGCGCATAATGAAAAACTTGCTCTTGCTCTGGCTCAACGCTGTTCTTCAGGTGGCGAATTTTATACCCTGATTAACGTGTACCTATTCCTAGTAGCTCATACCTACAGCTTTATCTACAACATACAGACCGACCTCAGTGAAAAACTTGCTGGGTTATTCATCCTAGTAAACTGTGAGAATATGCATTAATGGAGGAGATTTAAGTATATAAGTATAAAAGGACTTAAGACTTCAAAGCAGTTATAAATCCTTACGGATAAAAGTCTAGACAAAGTCAATGGTTCCGAGATATATGACAGGCAACAGACGAGGAGCGCTATACATTGTGTCGACACCAAATTAGGCGTCAATAATTAACACCATTATATCTGTTTGTCTGTCTATCTGTCTGTTCGTCCATTATACAAGTAGATCATGCTTGTAATAGATGGATTGATGGACAAACAGACAAACGGACGAATGGATTTAAGGATGTATATTCAAATGTAAACACTTTAGTTCATAAATACTAATATACATTCTAGTGAACATAAATCTAATATTATGTTTGTAATTAACTCGTCGACACATTTACACTATAATTGTCATATGAATGGAGTTGTATATAAGGGAGGGGTTTAAATGTCTCATGTTATCTTTTTATCTATTTCAATTATTCGTATCCAAGTTCATTAAATTATACCTAATAAAAACAAGAAAAAAGTATATTTGTAACCAACCATTCTAATCAAGAAGTATGTAAATACAAAACCAACATCCAAGTACCAATTACATCACCATTTTTAAATTTGTATTTTGTTTATTTCTTCTTGTTATTATTTTGGAAATAGCGAATGTCCCATTTTAGACTATAATGTGCATACTCTTTCCAACTTCACATATACTTGGATTCGTCATGATTTACAAAAAGCATTTTGTTTTAAAAAGTGAACAAACCAATAGTTCCTAAATGTTTCATTCGCGAGCACGTGGTTTTCTATTTATTATTCTTGTCCTTTCGCAAACGACGTCATATATGATTTTCATGTTATAATATCAATAAATATTTATCGGTGTTTTTATCAGTCTTATTATTTATGCCATAATTTTTACTTTACTGCTATTAAATGTCGGTAGGAGTTCAGAAACACTGTTGGTAGCGTTAAACCTGTTAGGAATGGAGAGGACCATGGGTGAGGTTAGGATTATATTTTACTATTTTAACAGAATACAGCCCATGAGGACCATGGGTGAGGTTAGGATTATATTTTACTATTTTAACAGAATACAGCCCATGAGGACCATGGGTGAGGTTAGGATTATATTTTACTATTTTAACAGAATACAGCCCATGAGGACCATGGGTAAGGTTAGGATTATATTTTACTATTTTAACAGAATACAGCCCATGAGGACCATGGGTGAGGTTAGGATTATATTTTACTATTTTAACAGAATACAGCCCATGCACTTCAAACAATTATGATTTAATTAAATCATCAACATTCGTGTTCTTAAATAATAATTATGATTTATAGCCCAATGAACTTAATATAGAGCGTTCATAGGATATTTGTAACATGAACTGTAAAATATAATTTTCTCTATTTGTTTTTTTTTCTTTGGGTTTTTTGTTTTAAATTTCTAACATAGCGTTAAGAGTCTGAGTCATATTTCTACGATTTCTGCAGCGTGACATATTATAATGATACCTAGCACTGGGGCTTAAACGAAGCAACTAATAATACCATTTTTTAAAGATTTTGGTATGATTCGGCAGGGATTCGAATCCACGACCGCTTGCATCAGAGACGGACGCTCTAACCACTTAGGCCACTGTAAATGTCCTTTTCTTTTAATTTAAATGATTTAATTGTGTCAAAAAAATTTTAATAGCATTTCACTTTTTACATTTAAAGAGCGATGTATATAGATTAGGCTAATTCATATTTTTGCTTTGCGGGCCATTATTTAAAACACTGTTTAAATCGGAAAATTTATCATAACTGCATAAAAAATGACATGTACAAAAATCTTAAGTACTTGCTTGTGTATTACGTGTATCCGGGAAATACGTCGGTACCACTTCTATAGTTAGCTATCATAACTGTTACTTAAAAACAAAGTTTGCTTCTAATACTAGCATACCAGTTACAGTAACTTTGCGACATTGTTTTTCTGTGGTCTGTGTGGGATAAAACTGAATAAATAACCCTTCTTTGAATATACAGGTATTCACATAACATCTCCAGCGTCCAACAAGATGATTCCAATTTGGTTTTATTTGTGCGTACTTCAGATACATGCAACAAAAATGTAATGTTGAAAATATTTGTAGATAATTTTGCAGTACATTCTGTCGTGGTCAACCTGACACATACCCATTAAGATTGACGTATGGGCCAGACTCACAATAAATTTCTACGTGAAACTGATGGGATTTGTTCTGTTAAATTTGAGGCTAATTAAATTTTAGAGTCCTTTCGATAACGGCCAGACAGATGGAAGAGGCTAATGTTAACGTCAGGTCAAATAGTGGAAACGAACAAAGATGGGCCGAACCACAGCAAAACTGTTGGTGGATCGTGGGCCATTTGAACAGGTGTCATAAAATTATATTGTCCAGATTAGTCGTTAATAAAGGCTGACCAGAGATGGTCATTCCGCCTTCAATGGGAGTGTTACAAAGTTTGGCGGTTAAAGTAATCCGGACTGACTAAGCTATAGAAGTGGTATGTGTTCACCGACGGAATTCAAGGTTTTAAGAAACCACCCTCGCGATACTAGTTAGCCTAAGTTCTGAGGGGAACCAGAATTTAGATCCAAGGAAACTTGATAAGTAATTTCTCTCGCTAAATAAATTAATAAATTAATCTACAGCATGTCTGGAAATCTAAGAGACCGGTGCTAAAAGGGAGGCAGAGGGATTTCTCTGATGATAGGCAAGCGGTGGTTCAGAAGGTTTAAAGTTTTATTCTCTTCTACGTAGAACAAGCATTGAGGTAATTATGTAATTATCTGTTGAATTTATTCGCTTAATTCAAACGTCAATTTATTCCTGTAGTTCGAAAGCCAATGGTCGCTAATTTGCAAAGTAACTTAGTGAGGACGATGAGAGTAATCCATTAATTCGTTGCGTAATTAAGTTGCGAATTCTTTCCTGCCTAGAATCAATGGTTCTACAATTAGGAATGTGTGCCAGCTGACAGAATCAGCTACAACTTTACCGTCGGGCGTAATAGTTCACCTAAGGAGGTCTAATTATGTCCTGATTCCAGTACGAAAGCGAGTAGAAGCTATAAAATACATTGATTTACACTAATAGGGTTGTGTGTACATGTATTAGGTTTAATTTACAGTAAAAGGGCTGTGTGTTGCGAACTGACCATAGCTCGGTTCTTTTCAATTGCAATAGACGATAAATGACGTAAAAGAGTGGGAATAATGTTGATCTCAAAAAGAAAAAAAAAATGACATACATTTATGATGTATGTATTGTATTTAAAAGCAACAAAATCCTCCATTCCTGTACTGCACATTGGAAAAGAACAGTCAACAACTAAGATGGATGATTATCTTGAGAGAGAGAGAGAGAGAGAGAGAGAGAGAGAGAGAGAGAGAGAGAGAGAGAGAGAGAGAGAGAGAGAGAGAGAGAGAGAGAGAGAGAGAGAGAGAGAGAGAGAGAGAGATGGAAAAGTCGACCTATCATCAACACTGTTTTGAAAAAGAACGGAAGTGATGGTGACATGCCGGCAATTTGAGTTCGATCAGTCATTGGATTATTTGATCTTTGTTCCTCAGTTTAACAGAATGGCCAACGGAATTTCGCATTAAGTTTATAACTCTATTCCTAAGATAATTTGAATGATATAAATGTCATGTTCAGTTTCATTTTGTTTATGTAACATTAAATTGTTAAATTTTACAAAAGGGGCCTCGTATTGTTCATTTCTATATCTCTGTTCAGATCTCTATTATTCCATCCATTAATTTCATATTCTATTTTATGGTTTACATGATCCGGACAATAACACAGTGGTCGATCAACTCCTTGCTAACGATAACCAAAGCGCCATAAGGAGTGTAATCTCATCTCACATAATGAAAACAAATCTCGACGTTTGAATATCAAGAACTCATCATTAAAGACGTTCTTTAATATCTTGTAACTTTGTAATTGGGATTAAAAAACAACACAAACGCCGATAATTCCGTGCAACTAGTTTCGCATATAATATATGCTTCTTCAGGCACAAAATGTTTTGAAATAAAACGGATGACGTCTTTACAGGCTAAAATAACAATTACGTCATTACGTAACTTCATAAGAAATTACGTTATTAGTTAACGTCATAAAAACAATGCATAATCACAACAACTATATATATGACAAAATCTATAATATACACGAGTCTCTAATGAAACCTGAATCAGTAAAATAATAAAATATAATAGAGACAAACAGTCATACATACAATTATAGTGTTATAAAAGATATACAATTTCACAATTGAAAAGAAAATTATACAATTTTATGTAATACATTGGTATTAAGGCCATTAGGATACAAAGTATCTAATTTATGTATCCAATAAGTCTCTTTTATAAGTCTGTTCATGTCTCCATGCACAATATCTATTGGCAGGAAAGAAAAATCGAGTAGACAGTGATTATGGGTGTTAAAATGTGTAGAAATATTAGATGAAAACTGAGGATCTTTATAATTTTTAATATGAAAGCGATGACTATTCATTCTTTTAGAAACTTGTTGAAGTGTTTGTCCAACATATTGCATGTTACATTTTTGACAGGTTATCAAATAAATCACGTTAGTTGATATGCAGTTAGTGTTAAAACGTAGGGAAAATGTCTCTTTTGTGATAGCGCTACTAAAAAAATTACTTTCTCTTATGTTTGCACATTGAGAGCATCGATGTCTATTACATTTAGATGACGAGAATTGTCCTTTTTATTTTTTTTTTTCTGTATGTTTAATTCTAATTAAAAAATCTTGCAAATTCTTGGGTCTCTTATAAGCAACAATAGGCTTATTGTTGTAAAGGGATTTTACGCTGTTTTTATTTGATAAGTTTAGGAGATTCCAATATTTATTAATTATAAGACCTATATTAGGTAATGAAGGATTGTATTGTATTGTAAAAGGAACTATATTTTTCTCCATTGTACAATTTGCTGTATTTAAAGCCTCATTTTGAGAAAGATTACGGGTTTTGTTCAGCGCAGAATCAATGATATGTACTGGATAATTTCTGTTTTGGAAATATGTTTTTAAATCATTCAACGAATTTTGTAATTGACAATCATCTGAAATAATGCGAAATAAAGAGACATTTTCCCTACGTTTTAACACTAACTGCATATCAACTAACGTGATTTATTTGATAACCTGTCAAAATTGTAACATGCAATATGTTGGACAAACACTTCAACAAGTTTCTAAAAGAATGAATAGTCATCGCTTTCATATTAAAAATTATAAAAATCCTCAGTTTTCATCTAATATTTCTACACATTTTAACACCCATAATCACTGTCAACTCGATTTTTCTTTCCTGCCAATAGATATTGTGTATGGAGACATGAACAGACTTATACAAGAGACTTACTGGATACATAAATTAGATACTTTGTATCCTAATGGCCTTAATACCAATGTATTATATAAAATTGTATAATTTTCTTTTCAATTGTGAAATTGTATATCTTTTATAACACTATAATTGTATGTATGACTGTTTGTCTCTATTATATTTTACTATTTTGTAACTTTGTAGTCATAAAATTTAAATTTTGAGAAACGGCAAGTGAGAATAAAAATTAATTCAATGTCGATATCCTATCTATGTTGACAGTGCATCTCGACAAATTTGATGTTATAACGAAGTACGACAAACCGCATAACCGGGATTATAATCGTTTCGTTTCGTCACTTATATAAATATATCTATTCTACTACTACTACTACTACTACTACTACTACTACTACTACTACTACTACTACTAATAATAATAATAATAATAATAATAATAATAATAATAATAATAATCTCTCTCTATGTGTGTGTGTGTGCGTGTGTGTGACAAATAGGGGGTTGGAGTGGTGATAACTGGAAACGTTGAACTGCAGTGATACATTATGTAGGCAGCTATAAGTTTCCCAGTTACCGTTTCGCCAATCCCTCAAATAGGATTCTCCTTTACATTCACATACATTCCTTTGGTAGGTAACATCGATGTACCAACCCCTAATATTTTGTTCTTACAGTTTAGAGAAGTGTACATCAAGACTTTAGGATTGTTAAGCTTGCTTACTGCTCTGATGCATTTGAAACACTGACATGGCGTATATGAGATCCTGCTTGCCTTGACGCATTTGAGATGATACCCTAAATGATGAGGTCATACCTTAACTTATATATTTCTGCAGTGTGACTACATGTACACATAAAGTGCACACGATATGATTTTGAAAGAGATTTATTCCAAAACAATAATTTTATTCATTCTTTATCAAACGTTATTAAAACCTGCATATAGCTCTCACACATAATTCACGCACACTCGCGCGCACGCACACACCCACCCACTTAAAATTCAACGGTGCCTAGAAGCATGTCGCATGTCATTATGAAACCAAAGTGTAAAGAGTTTAAAAAACCATGTACTCACCCAAAATCTCAGATCTTTATATCAACGAAATATAAATATTATACATCGCCTATTCTTCCGTCAAATGCCACCAGTCCTTCGAATGAAGATATTTCAACATACCATATCTAAACTATTGTTAAGTTCATTATTGTTTGTAGAAGGCTTGTGCAAACAAATATAATTTTGTAGGTAAATTACATTTATTGACACAAACAATTACACAAAGTACTTGTTGAAATAAGTATCCCTCGGAGTTTTGTATACCAGAAGTTTATTAGTACCTGGTGCTACACGTAAAGTCCGCCACGTGTAATTTACAACGATAATGAAAAGCGACAAATAATTAGCACGCACCGTGTACCGTAAATAAATATTCAATCGTTCATCATTTCACTTGTCTAAGTCAAAGTGACGACCAGATGCTTTAGCCATATACCCATAACATAATTATACTTCCGTACCTACCCGATTTACATCTTGAACTTTAAGTAACCTCACCAATTCATTCCAGATATGATTTATCTATTTGAATGAGATGTATAGATAACTTAAATCAACAAATGCACTCGGGTATGATGACTAGCACAAGCATTGATAACTTAATTGAACGAAAAGGGAAAATTTATTTCTGCTTTGGTGACTAGGACAAGTATATGCAATTGAAGGAAAGGGAGAAAGTTTGTTCAGCCTTGATGACTAGACATTTATAGGTTATTGTAGGAAAGCGGGAAAATGCATTCCGTTTTGATGAATATGGCAAACATAGGTTATTGAGGGAAATGGTGAAATGCATTCAGCTTTGATGACTAGGACAAGTCTAGATCATTGAAGGAAATGGTACAATGCATTCGGGTTTGATGACTAGGACAAGTATAGGATATTGAAGAATATGTTAGAATGCATTTCGTTTTGATGACTAGGGCATGTATATGGTAAGTTATTGAGGGAAATGGTGAAATGCATTCGGCTTTGATGACTAGGACAAGTATAGGTTATTGAAGGCAGTGAGGAAAATGCATCCGGCTTTGATGTAAGAAAAAGTATATGTTATCGAAGGACAGGAAGAAAATGCATTCGACTATGAGAAGTAGGACAAGTATAGATGCAGATGCGCCCAATACCGTAAGTAACAGTACACGGTACTACCTACGACTTTCGAGTGAACTCCTGAAGCTGACTCACTCTGGAAAGTCTTTTCTAGTGATTCAGGCGGCGACGAAAAGAAGACCCTACCCAGGGAGTGAGGGCAGATGGCAGGAGCTGTATAGACCGTGTATAACATCAGCTCAGATAGTGTAGGAACGGATCTCCAGAAACTGTATTCCTACATTCTCGTGCCAATCGTGATGTCGTACAAATCTGGACGAGACAGTAGGTGACTACGAGTCGAAACAGTGTCCAAAAGGTCAATGTCACTAAATTGAAACAAACGAATGTGAAAAAGGCATTTGTCGAAATGAAATGTGCAGCCAACGAAATAAACTCGATATAAACACGGAAAATGTCAAAGAAAACTGGGCATCCATCATAGATAATAAACACAGCTACATGCATAACCCTCTATCCAATCACATGTAAACATCAAGATTGCTTTGATGAGTAAAAGAATGCCACACAGACTTATGAATGAGAAACATCGGCTTTAGAAATCCTTTATTATACGATAGCACTTCATCATCCAAGAAACAGCCTTCAACTGCATCATAAGAACTGTCTAATATAAACTGGGAGAGTTCCAAGACTCACGATCAGGCAATAAGGCAGATCAGGTTAGGTTCAACGACGACATGAATGACATAAAGAACTTCTAAGAGTCTTTGAAGACAATCTATGGACACAGTCATCATCAATCTATGGACACAGTCATCATCAATCTATGGACACAGTCATCATCAATCTATGGACACAGTCATCATGAACATCTTCAAAAACTAAGTGCTAACTGCTCATTTCTTACTAACAATGAAAAGACATTTCAAATATGAGCATTAGCATCAATATCATCTTTAATAAACTGTCATGTAGTAGTGATGAGGGAATTGCTATATTGCTCCTAGTGGAAATCGACATATTTCCTGCTAATATTCCAATGTTAGCTGAAGCTATGAATGCAATTTGACCTCCTATCAATGGCAAATACCTTGGTACAGATGCAGACCAAAAGTCTACAAAGTCAGAGGTTCGTACATGACAAACAAGCTGACTGACCACTGCCAATCAATGTGGATTCAAGGAGTCATACACCAGGAATACGAGGATGAATTTATTGTAAACTTATATAAATAAAAAGAAGCCATCAGTTTACCTTCCTGCATGGTAATTGCCGGTGAAACCCTACCAAACATTCTGCGGAATAATCATGTAGATCAATCAAGGACACATCATGTACATCAATTAAGGACACCACTTGTACATCAATCAAGAACACATCATGTACATCAATCAAGAACACATCATGTACATCAATTAAGGATACATCAGGTACATCAATCAAGGACACATCATGTACATCAATCAAGGACACATCACGTACACCAATCAAGGACACATCATGTACATCAATCAAGGACTCATCATGTACATCAATCAAGGACACATCAGGTACATCAATCAAGGACACATCATGTACATCAATCAAGGACACATCATGTACATCAATCAAGGACACATCATATACATCAATCAAGGACACATCATGTACATCAATCAAGGACACATCATGTACATCAATCAAGGACACATCATGTACATCAATCAAGGACACCTCATGTACAACAATCAAGGACACATCATGTACATCAATCAAGGACACATCATGTACATCAATCAAGGACACATCATATACATCAATCAAGGACACATAACGTACATCAATCAAGGACACATCAGGTACATCAATCAAGGACACATCATGTACATCAATCAAGGACACCTCTTGTACATCAAGGACACATCATGTACATCAATCAAGGACACATCATGTACATCAATCAAGGACACATTATGTACATCAATCAAGGACACATCATGTACATCAATCAAGGACACATCATGTACATCAATCAAGGACACCTCTTGTACATCCATCAAGGACAAATCATGTACATCAATTAAGGACACCACTTGTACATCAATCAAAGACATATCATGTACATCAATCAAGAACACACCATATGTATCAATCAGACACATCATGTACATTAAAAACTCCTAATGTACATCAATCAAGGACACCTCATGTATATCAATCAAAGACACATCACGTACATCAATCAAGGACACATCTTGCACACCAATCAAGAATACCTCAAGTACATCAATCAAGGACACCTCACGTACATCAATAAAGGAAACATCATGTATATCAATCAGGGACATATCACGTACATTAATCAAGGACATATCATGGATATTAATCAAGGACACATCACGTAAATCAATCAAGGACACCTCTCGTACATCAATCAAGAACACCTCATGTATATAAATCAAGGACACATCAAGGACCTCAATTAAGGACACATCACGTACATCAATCAAGGACACCTATTGTACATCAATCAAGGACACCTCATGTACATCAATCAAGGACACCTCACGTACATCAATAAAAGAAACATCATGTATATCAATCAGGGACATATCACGTACATTAATCAAGGACATATCATGGATATTAATCAAGGACACATCACGTAAATCAATCAAGGACACCTCTCGTACATCAATCAAGAACACCTCATGTATATCAATCAAGGACACATCAAGGACCTCAATTAAGGACACATCACGTACATCAATCAAGGACACCTATTGTACATCAATCAAGGACACCTCATGTACATCAATCAAGGACACCTCACGTACATCAATCAAGGACACCTCACGTTCATCAATCAAGGAAACCTCATGTACAACAATCAAGGACACCTCACGTACATCAATCAAGGACACATCATGTACATCAATCAAGGAAAACCTCATGTACATCAATCAAGGAGACCACGCGTACATCAATCAAGGACACATCATGTACATCAATCAAGGACACATAATGTACAAAATTCAAGGACACCTCACGTACATCAATCAAGGACACATGATGTACAAAAATCAAGGACACCTCATGTACATCAATCAAGGACACCTCACATACATCAATCAAGGACACGTCAGGTACATCAATCAAGGAAAATCTCATTTACATCAATCAAGGACACCTCACGTACATCAATCAAGGACACATCATGTATATCAATCAAGGACACCTCACGTACATCAATCAGGGACACATCACGTACATAAATCAAGGACACATCATGTACATCAATCAAGGACACCTCATGTACATCAATCAAGGAGACCTCGCGTACATCAATCAAGGACACATCATGTACATCAATCAAGGACACCTCATGTACATCAATCAAGGACACCTCACATACATCAATCAAGGACACATCATGTACATCAATCAAGGACACCTCACATACATCAATCAAGGACACATCATGTACATCAATCAAGGACACTTCATGTACATCAAACAAGGACACCTCACGTACATCAATCAAGGACACCTCACGTACAACAATCAAGGACACATCATGTACATCAATCAAGGACACCTCACGTACATCAATCAAGAACACCTCATGTACATCAATCAAGGACACATCATGTACATCAATCAAGGACACCTCTTGTACATCAATCAAGGACACATCACGTACATCAATCAAGAACACATCACGCACATCAATCAAGGACACATCATGTACATCAATCAAGGACACATCATGTACATCAATCAAGGACACATCTTGTACATCAATCAAGGACACATCATGTACATCAATCAAGGACACATAATGTACATCAATCAAGGACACATTATGTACATCAATAAAGGACACATCATGTACATCAATCAAGGACACATCATGTACATCAATCAAGGACGCCTCTTGTACATCAATCAAGGACACATCATGTACATCAATCAAGGACTCATCATGTACATCAATCAAGGACACATCATGTACATCAATCAAAGACACATCATGTACATCAATCAAGGACACCATATGTATATCAATCAAGGACACATCACGTACATCAATCAAGGACACGAAACGCACATCAATCAAGGACACATCATGTACAACAATCAAGGACACCTCACGTACATCAATCAAGGACACCTCATGTACAAAATTCAAGGACACATCATGTACATCAATCAAGGACACCTCACGTACATCAATCAAGGACACGTCATGTACATCAATCAAGGACACCTCACGTACATCAATCAAGGACACGTCATGTACATCAATCAGGGACACCTCATGTACATCAATCAAGGACACATGCATAAGAGTCAGTATGATTTCAGAAAAAGACGAGTGACACAATACATGATATTTGCCGCTCGTTAACTCCCTGAGAACTGCCAGGAACAGACATGATAAATCTTTTGAAACCGTAAGCAGAGGGGGTCTTTAGAACACAACAGCAAACATGGCTCCTCAGAAAAATACACCATGACGATTCGCCAATTCCATGATCGAATCCACTTTCTTGTTCTGGACGGCGGTCCCATACCTTTTCAGTATGATGTACTCTGTCATGCTTACTATTGCCTTCGGTGACCATGACACTTTTACTGACATCAGATACCGTACTGAAGTCAATCCCTTCAATGTGAGGAGTCCAAAGGTGAAGACGGAGGTATAAGAAGTGACTGTCCATGATATCGTATTTGCGGACGAATGGTACTTGATTGCTAATTCTGAGTCTGACATGCTACAGAATATTTACCATTTCACTCCAACTTTTAACAATTTTTGTCTAATAATCAATATAAAGAAGATACAGGTTATGAACTAACATTCAACAGGAAGGCCTTTCGTAGAGGATGTCATCTCAGCAAATTGAATATCCCTCGTGGCAATAGAGAGGTTAGCAAGTCTCAGTATTACATTATCACGTGCAGTCCAGATCCATGGTAGAACCAGTGCCAGAATTTTGCTAACGCAAGTGTGGTCTATATGGGGGTGCGGAGTCATCCATCTAAAAACAAAACTTATGGTCAACAAAGTCAGTGTTTCCAAAACTGCTGTATCTTTTCGACACCAGAAAGCGTATAGACGCCATGCCAAGAAGTCGAGCCACTTTTACATGGGATTCCTGAATATATGAATGAAGATAAGACGGCAGTAGAGAGTCGCAGACTTTGTGGTTTTCACACGGGCAGACATTAAGCGAGATGTGCAATCCACGGCATAAGGATGTCTACCAAAGAAGATCTTCTATGGCGAGATGAAGAAGGAAATCCGATCTCAAGGTGGTCAGAGTCACGTTATAAAGATTCAAGTGTGTCACAGACAGTCCAGAGCACAACTTGGCCTGAGTATCCATTCTAACATTAGGTGAAATAACACCAGATAGAGATATTACGGTCATTTTCGAATTCGATGGACATTTTAAAGATATCGCAATAAGACATCGTAAACATTGCATTATGCGACCGCACTGGTGTAGCTGTAATCCATATTGGCACTAGTCAGGCATGGTTAACTTTGCAGATTACTAGCAGATCAAAGTACCTTGACCTTTTGTAAAAGTCAAAATACCTTGACCTTTTGTAAAGTCAAAATACTGTGACCTTTTGTGAAAGTCAAAAAAACATTGACCTTTTGTAGAAGTCCAAATACATTGACCCTTTGTAGAAGTCAAAATACCTCGAACGTTTGTATTCGGATACAGTTCAGACTTTGAAAATCCAACACAGAATTTTAGAAAACATATATTTATTACGGGTATATAACTGGTCAAGTTGTAAGGGCTTTGGTCAGGATATGCGGGCTTTGGTCAGGAGTATGCGGATTTTGTTCAAGGTATACGGGTTTTATTCAAGGTATATGGGCATTAATCAAGGTTGTCGGAATGAGAGGTTTGTTCAAAGTCAGGCCCTGCCCTAGGGCAAGGCAAACGAGAAAACCACCTTAGGCCCTGCACTTGTCCGTAATAGATTTTTATGTTTGAGGCCCTGCGCTCATCGATAGCTGCTTTGGGCAAAACTTGTCTTGAGCCTAGCACATTATAGGGCCCAACCTGTTCAAGGTACACCGGTTTTAGTCTCGGTGTGCGGGCTTTAGTCTTGATATGTGAAGTATCGGTATGCGAACTTTGATCAAGGTATAAGGGCTTTAAGACAGGTATGTGGGCTTTGGTCAATGTAGGCAGTCTCGCAGTCTTGAATTAAAATTAAGGTGCAGAAACCATCATTTTCTTTTCAAACTAAGCATGACCATGACCTTCAACCTTTAGACGTCAAAATTTAAAGGCTTCTTTATTTTACTAAATGTTCGTACAGGCTAGGTATGCATGGGCAGTGTGTGCACGGACTTCGTGTGTACGGATTATATGTGTGCATGAATCATGTGTGTGCGTGGATCGGTTTGAATGGACTATGTGTGGATGGGTAATGTGCGCAAGGGATACGCAATCATAAAAATGAAAGTTAAACATATCGCATCCTCTCAGACATTAAATATACTTTTCGCATATGTAATGGTCTCTGATCGACTGTAATTTCTAAACATATATGTGGGACTGGAGGTGGGGGTGGGTAAATAAGTAAAGGGGATCTCAACATTCCGCATCCATACATGTATAACTCTAATATCATTTCACTAGATAAAATATCACTGAACACAAGTAAAAATAGTTTGATACCTTATGGTAAAATAGTCCTAAATTATAAGAATTTACAGTAACCCCCTAAATAATTATATATCATGTTGTATGATGATAAACCCCTAAATAATCCTTCAATATAGAGAATGATGTTAAACCCTTCAATATTCATACATTATATGAAATGATCGTAAACTCCTAAAAGATAATATAATACAGGGAATGATGGTAACCCCGGTATAATCCTATATTATACGGAATGAGGGTAAACTCCTAAAAAATCATATAATACAGGGAATGATGTTAACCCCGGTATAATCCTATATTATATGGAAGGACGGTAAACTAAATAATCGTATAATATATGGAATGATGGTAATCCCGGTATAATCCTATATTATATGGAAGGACGGTAAACTCCTAAATAACCGCATAATAAAGGGAATGATGGTAACCCCGGTATCATCCTATATTCTATGAAATGACAGTAAACTCCTAAAAAATTGTATAATGAAGGGAATGATGGTAACCCTGGTATAATCCTATATATTATGGAAGGACGGTAAACTCCTAAATAATCGTATAATATAGGGAATGATGGTAACCCCGGCATAATCCTATTTTATATGGAAGAACGGTAAACTCCTAAATAATCGTATAATACAGGGAATGATGGTAGCCCCGGCATAATCCTATATTATATGGAAGGACGGTAAACTCCTAAATAATTGTATAATATAGGGAATGATGGTAATTCCGGTATAATCCTATATTATATGGAATGACGGTAAACCTCTATATAATCTTATATTACAGAAAATGATGGTAACCCCTGCATAATTCTATATCATAGGGAATGAATCATTAAATATATGTATTAATGATGGTAGCCACTGTAATATCTTACATCGAAAGTTGCTAAACCCCTGAATAATCCTATATTATAAGGAAGGATGGTAATCCTGTATAATCCTATATTATAGAAAATGGCGGCAATTCTCATGTAATCCCATATTATGTGGGATGATATTAAACCCCTATATAATCTTACATAAAATCAATGATGGCAGTACTTAAATAATCCTATGTTATAGAAAATAAGGGGAAACACCTAAATAGTCCAATATTATAGGAGATAAAGGGAAATACCTAAATAGTCCAACATTATACGGAATGATGGAACCCCCTAAAAAAATCCCAAATTATAGACAAGTAAGGTTGCCCCTAAATAATCCAACATATTGGAATGATGGTAAGCCCCTTACCTTTGTATTGGTCATCTCGCGGATTGAATAATAATTCTATACATATCCAGTATCTTTCATCACACCACTGCTAATGTTTTGACTAAAGTCAGACTCGTATTTAGGCCTATATAACTAGTATGGTTTTCAATGCACACATTCATAACCAAAAATGAATTGCATTCCGTAGTCATGTTTCATTTCAAGTGCTAATCCTCTTAGTTCCCAAAGTTTGTTAAATTGTTTTAAACGATATGTGCAATGTACTTTTGGCTATATCATGCCGGGAATGTGCGAGCACATTACATTTTGCAGGAACAGAAGGAGGCGCTACCACTATGATTTCGAAGCAGCTGAAGCGGTATATGGGAGAAGAGAGCAACGCGCTGCAAACTGACCAACCGCGGTTCCTTAGTCCTTCAAAACGGACGAAAGGTTTGAAAAAATGGAAATATGATCATTTACGTACCAAACAATGACAAGCGACGAGGAAATAAGTTACCTTTATTTAAAAAGAATAAGTTTTAAAAGACAACATCAAACTTCAATTCTTATTTTACAAGTTTGCACTATTTGTTACATCGGAACAAAACAGGGTTTAAGATAATTTTATTTAAAAATTTTAACCCAGGCAAGTAAAGTTCTTTTCACGTAGATACACGAAATTACTTACCTAGATAATGGCTGTCAATTCATTATCTGTATCAAAATAGAATTCCGTCTTATTACTCCATTATTCAAACAAGCTATCATTATTAAACAAGTAACTCTATACTGGTATGACCATGACGATTCAATGTGAGTGAGTATCAAATAACTACATAAGTAGCATTATGCCCATTCGATTATTCCTTCTAGCCCAGGCATGTTCATATTCTGAAATGAGACTTGATTTTGATCTAATTACGATAAAGGAGTAACCATGTGAATGGACTGATTGCTTCAGATATCCCAAATCATTATTCAATTATCTAACTTTTATACTGGAAATTTATAATGAACTGCAGATAACTCTGGCTACATAGTGGTTAGAATCCAGGACTTTCAATTAATACGACACATGTTCGAATCCTGCCAAACCAGACTATTGCGGCGGCCATGTTGTTTTTCGGGGCAAAACACTTTACTCCAATTTTTTCCAAGCAATATAGCCTTTCTGTGTTGGTGTGCCATAAATTAGCGAACAATCAACTATCCTCCCTAGCTCATGACCCAGTTCATTTTTGGTTTTATTGCAACCTATCAAAATCAATCCAACGTCTGGTTATGCTACAAACCATAAAACCAGTCTTACTTCCTGTTGGAATAACGTTTAAGTTATTAACAACGTCACTTTAGAATCCCAAATTTCCTATACGTCCAATGATGTTACGTTATAAACTGAATACTCACTACTGAAAACAGTGTGATAGCAAGCGAAACATCACCAATTTCTCATCTGCGCAGAACCTACAAAATCTTCCTACATTCCAACCTACCCACAAACTTACCTACACGACTAACTACCCACCAACCTACATCAAAATGCCTAAGTTTGGTTCCCCATCCGCTACTTTAATGTAATCTATCAGAAACTTAAGACAATAATTAGAAAAGTAATTCAACTATCTTATTCATTTATCTAGCAATTACCAGCGTACCTATATCATGATTTACCTGCTAACGTACTTTATCAAAATTTCTTTACTGACTGTTTTCATGATAAACCAAGATGAATTGAGCGATATAATTCCCGTGTTCGTCATACTCCACCCTCCTCCAAATTCAAATATGGTGCGTGCGCGTACGTGTGGATACGTAAAATATA